>BLKM01001294.1:4047842-4276312 GCA_013340265.1 Coptotermes formosanus | reverse complement strand
TGGTGGTGGTGGTGGTGATGGTGGTGGTGGTGATGGTGATGGTGGTGATGGTGGTGGTGGTGGTGGTGATGGTGGTGGTGGTGATGGTGATGGTGGTGGTGGTGGTGGTGATGGTGGTGGTGGTGGTGGTGGTGGTGTATATGATGATGATGATGGGAGACGAAAAAGAAAAAAGGGGGACAATTTGTTAGAGGATTTGGAGTGAGTAAACCATTGTTCATTGTTCCAATTCTCTACGTCTGCTTCATGGCGTGAGTCTCTGACCTGAATCAGATTCTCAGTCCTCCTGTTTTCTTGTGTATTTAGTTCGGAAGATCTGCTCTGGACGTCTACCCTCTCCCTGGTTCTTTATGTGTTATAATCCCTATTGTCTATAATAAGTAGTTCGTGTCTCATTCCTCACAGTGTCGCGGCAATCCTGCAATTGTCCGTCCTCTTAAGGAGAAATTTAGTTGTTGATTCGTTGAAACCCAAAGTTACATCCATGTATAAAGTCACAACAAGCGTTTCCAATTATGTTTTTGGTTGCAAAACAGAAAAGGCGAACGAACAGGCTGAGTGTTATGTGCGACCCGCCTTGCCTTCAGCTGACAGCAGCTGTTATAGGATTGTCGAAAGAGCGAAGTTCGGTTTTTCTCCTCTTTTCTAAACTAACTGTTATTGTACCTTTTGGTGTGGGACATTTATTGGTATTTACTACTCGGAGTGATCCTTTCTCTGTCTGTATGTATGGAGGCAGTTCCAAATGGTATGGCTATAACATAATTTCCCATCAAGAACAAAGATAGTCTGTATGTTAGTAGAATTCTTTTGTCATCTTATTTTCTAACGAAAGCTCATAATTTCCATGTTGTATTTATTTCGGATATTTATTTCGGATTTAGCGTATGCGGATATTATAGTACATCATTGTCAGAGGCGCTATGCTTGGATAGTCTGAGTAATGGCAAGGTTAGCTCCAGCAGCAGCAGCAGCAACAATAACAACTCCTACTACTACTACCACCACCACCACCACCACCACCACCACCACGACTACTACTACAACAATTACTACTACTACCACTACCACCACTACTACTACTGTCACTACTACTACCACCACTACCACCACTACTACTACTGTCACTACTACCACCACCACTACTACTACTACTGCCACTACTACTACTATCACTACTACTATTACCACTACTACTACTACCACTACTACTACTACTATCATTACTACTACTACCACTACTACTACTACTACTACTACTACTACTACTACTACTACTACAATGTCAGTAACAACAAACTGAGAATTACTGCTTGAAAAATGTAGACTTGCGAGCACATTTCTCTTTCTCTTTCTTCAGATTGTCTTTGTTTTTTGTTTATCTCTGTGTCCTTGTTGATATGCTGTAAAAGCTGTAGCAATACAAGCATGTCAATATAACGTTTAAGTGAGCTGCAGTCAAATAGTTTGTTGGGACTTAAGCGTGAGCAACCGGTTTTAAATGGGCACCAAAATTTAAAATTGTCCTGTAAAATCTGTAACAGCCATCGGCGTTTCATGAAGCAAATGATATTAATATGTTAAATTGATATTTGAGTTCCCTAAACATTATAGCAGACGTATATAACAAATAAATTGTGATTTGGTCGGTTTATTCCCTTACGCTTACGATACAAACACTGAACCGAAATGTTTGTCAGTTTATTCTTCTTTACTTACACTGAATGTGAATGTTTATTTGCCTTACAGAGGTTTTCTGTTTTCCCCCACTCATGGTCCGCATTCGGGGATATCAGGACTGGACAGAGTCGTGCATTATTTAACGACGCTGCTATTTGCTGATGTTAGATTGCGTGGAAGGTAGATGAAAGAAATACGAGTATGGGGCGTTGGTGGAACGATAATAACATGTAGAAACCGACGTCCTCGAAGAGAATCCTGCTCCAGTTCGACTTTAGAGGATATCCGGTTTACGTTTCTAAACGGAAAATAGACCCAAAAAGATTATATTATATTTTCATTATATTCTTAGCAGTCTGCTGTCGAGTACCCTCTGACCACTTATTCATTCGTCCTTATCAGCGTGTCTTCAACTTCTTATTTTGTACTTTTGTGTGTATTTATGTCAGGTAGTGTTAGTTGAAACATGTTGGTGGATTCTGAAATGGAATAAATTTCGAATAACACATTAAGGCCTCTGTGTTGGGCTCCGCTACACGTCCCTTGACACAGTCGCGAACTCGTGAACTTTACGGGCAGAAGTGGTAACCACTATATCGCGACGTTTTGTGGGAAGCTTGGGGTAACGGCAATTTGTCATAATAATATGAGAAAGTTGAATAAAACGATGTAAGAAAGTGCGTTGGTCCTGTGTAGGATTTAGCAAGAAGAATTTTCTGTAAGTCAGGTTATAAAATGGAAGGCAGTAATCGTAAAATAACGACATTTAGTCTTAGATAATCATTCGAAAATGCCACAGACTTAAAATATTTTCGAAACACGGTAATGTAAAAACCGAATTGTATGCGCAGCCAAAGTAAATTCAGAAAACATTAAATTAAAAAAAAAAGTTATGCTACCATTCGGTTTAGTCTCGATTGTCCCTCTGTGTCCTAATAACTAAATTGTATAAATTGAAGATTCACCTTTTCTGGACTGTGTGTGCCTTGTCGATCGGTAAATGGGTACCGACATTTCGACAAATTGTCGTCCCTATATCCTCACAATCAGACTTTTGAATTGCTTGACACTGGAAATGAAGACACTAAAATTCATCGAAACGTCGGGAAGTATTTACCAGTCGACACGCTGTCATATCGTCCCGGAAGATTTGAATGTTCAGCAAAACCGCTATGAGGACCTCAGGTCTCACAACTGTATAAATTGTCATTTCACATGTTGTTTTGGACGTCTGTCTCACATTATTGCAGCGTAGATTTCTGGTGTTCGAAAAGACTGTCCAGTAAAGTATTTAGATCCAAGACAAAGCGAGTTACAAAAGGAAATAGTGAGGACACCAAAGATGTGATATCACTTTACAGTTTAAAGGCTAATATTACGGTAGACATTAATTATTGCATGGTGGTATGGACTGGATTTAACTGATCCCGCATAATATTTAATGATGCACTGTTGTGAACACGGTAACAAACCTTCGGCTGAAAGAGATGGTAGAGATTTTGTGATTAATTGGACATCTCTCAAGATGACTGTGTTGTACTGCGTTAGGTGTTTTATATCCCCCACAGCTTCGCGAAATAGGTGTGCACAAGTCCATAGTCAAAACAACCGCAGAATATCACGCATACGCTATCCATTTTAAGGTTGTTGACCTCAAACAATTGTTACTATTGTTGTAGAGTAATGTGTCTTATAAAAACTCTTTCAGTACAACGGCATTAAACCCTTAACCGCAAGGAAATAGATTTTTATTATTTATATTCACTCCGAAATCTATGAAGGTTTAATGGTAAGCAGTAAACAGTCCACGTTTCTCACACACGGCTTTCCCATAAACTAATGAGATGGCCCACTCTTATGCACATTAACCCTGTCACACGTCCTGAGGTTTCTTGGTCCACAGTACACTGCATGCTACTGGCAGATGACGAAGCACTGTTGGGGAATAATTGTACAAGCACCTAGCGTGGTGAAGAATATACACACTTCTTGTCCTTCCGTATTCCTCCTAAGGGACTAACTGAAAATATAGTTATATTGCAACAACATTATAGGCCCACACCAGAGGGGACAGTTTTACCATAACTGTCTCTGTAACCGTTTTACGTGTTTTAACTGCCCCCCCCCTCCCTCCCCACCACACTCTTCTCACAACACTATTTTCTAATTTTGTACGGAAGGACATGATGATGACAGCACAACTGTATTCCTACATAAAAGCAAGATCCAACTTTACGCACGAGAAAGCATCAAGGAAGTAGAGACAGGGCTGCGGGATCAACAACCAGAGGACAGCCAGAAAAAAGAGGAAAAGAGATAGACACGAACAAGAGGAACATGAGGAGAAATGTCATCACAAAGGGTGCAAAAATTGGGATGGTGTAGCGTGGTGATGTTAACGTTTGTGGCATCATAGAGGACGAAAAGCTTTGCAAAGGGCAGGAAATTTGACCGTCAGCTGTTTGCTACTTGCTGCACAAACAGGGTACTGTCCGAGTGGCCCTCGGGGTTACTTGTGGAGGTTCTCTAGGGGTGACCAGAAAAACAATTAATTCAATTTAGACGTTGGGAAAATGCAAACTGAATTATTTCATTTATAAATGTAGTCGTACATATTTTAATTGTTGTATATTCAAGAAGGCATTTGGGTGCTTGTCTAGAACAGCACATTTATCTAAGCAAGAACATAGTCACGTGTACTGTCTATAACCTTCATGCTTTTGTATAAGCCTCATCTTTATTATATCGTCCACGAAAATTTGTCGTCGAACCTTCATTCGGCCAGATGATGCCGGTGCGTATGTTGGCTTCCTATTTCTTTAACCACTTAAATAATAATGGTACAGGTACCGTCCGACTTAACGCTACGAGTGTACATTCTATATACACAGAGCCTTTATGTTTTCTTATTATTCTCAAATATTTTTTTTCCTGTACATCATTAAACCGATTGATGCGAGCACAATGTGTTCCCTGTACTTTACAAACTGGATCTTCAGATACACTGTACACGAATTTTGGTCTTCAAGGAGTTAGGAGATGATTGGCTACTATCCCAATTCTATGCCTTAATATCCAAAGTGTCCCTTTCTTTCAGGTTCGACTATTAAATTCTTTGTGCGTTTTGATTTCTCCCACAAATGCCGCGTGTTCTGCACGTAACATTATCTGTTTTCCAATGCCCATAGCCTTCTCAATCCGTACAGGTACTTGACTGCAGGTTGGACGACCAATTAATCGTGGTTCGATCTGCGGCAATGACATGTTTTCCTCCTCCATCGCGTCCAGACCGGCTGTCTGGCCCAACAAACCCCCCGTTCAATGGGTGACGACGGCGGGCCTTTTACCATGCGTAAAATGGCCGGACACTAAAGACCCCCCATGTAGTTCGAGGTTAATTGGGAGTGGGCCTGTACGTTCACTGTCCCATATGCCTTAATTGCCTGCACTGGGACAATTTTTCCTTCATTTTGTGTAAATCCTTTATTACGTGATTTCCTCCATCATGTTAGTACTTTCTTTCTCTTGTGCAAAAGCAGTTTCCTTACCATATTTCCAAACATTCTCAGTATGTCTTCAAACTTAGGGCGAGAGGCCAAGTTCCAAGCATATAAGTAACATTAAGTCCAAGCGCTTTTCTTTTGTATTTGAAGCTTTGTGTTTTTAAATAGACGGAGGGAAGACAAGGGGCTGTAAACTAGGCCTAGATAGCAGCCAAAAATTGCCAAATTAAATATCGGATCAGTTACTGAAGGTTCGGTAAATTTCACTTTCACTGACTCAAGATGATTACCACATTTGGTAGCATCTTTTTCATCAGCCTTAAAATATATTCTGGAGATCTGGAAGGTGGTAGTCAGAGCAATGAGGAGGGCGTATGGTTAGAAAATTGTTATACATTTAAGTAATATTCATGGGAGTTTAATAGAAATGAATTCAGTCCAATCCATGTGTATCAAGAAACTTCAAATTATACAAACTTTTATTGCTGAATTTCATCTAATGGGTATTTAAAAACTCAGATTCTCCCTCTCAAAAAGTGCGCTTTATTATAATAACAGTGATTTGCATTGGCAGTTGCGAAACAAGTGAATTTTTCCGGGCCATTGGATATGCTGCAATTTAAAATTAGAAAATTATGCGCATAGCGTAAGTAGTATGACTCAGTCACTGCTCTATAAATCCCACCAACAGTGGTATAATCGATGTGCAGTTCATATTGCGCTACATTGTAGCGCTTTTGCTAGGTTACGAAGAAAACACAAAATGTCTGGAACACCAGATATCTATATTTGTAAACAAGACATCGATTGTTACAAAGTACAAATATACTGTACAAAGTGTGCCGTCATGCCAGCAGCTAATAGGGTATAGAGATGCGCAGAGTAGGGATACTAAAGCTTTGCGCAGAAGTTCCCTTTGATTTTCGCGTAAAGTGTTGGTTAACATTGTCTGTTCTTACGGAAAATTCAAGTATGTCGACAGTTTTTCTTTTATGAAGACTATATTTCCGTCGTGGGTTGTAAATAAAGTAAAGCTGATAATTTAAATTAAAATACTGATAAACCAGAGTATGTTAAATGTCTTCATACTTACGACGTAGCAACGCCTCACGTCTAAACTCATGTGAACATAAGCATAATTGAGGCTGTTTTTGAACACTCAGATTAAATTAACGTGACAAGCTATTTGCCGTTATTGGATGCTTATTCAAATTGGCGAAAAACGAAAACAAACTTACAAACAGAACGAAAAACAGTCAATAGCAAATATATTGTTACGGAGATTGAAATAAAATTTAAGATATGCCTACGAGTGTAGTGTCCAAATGTTATATATCTTATTTAATATTTACTTCGAAGTTGTATCTTGTAAAACACAGAATTATGCAACTCAACAGACAAGTTTTCAGTCGATGTAGACCCGAAAGCGTCCTAGTCTGTAATTTTTATCCCGGTTGTGAAGTTGAATAGATTTATATTCGATAGCGTTTCTAAATTTGAGATGTACCTTCAGAAAGGTACCGACGAACAGACAGAGGGAATTTAGTAGGCAGTGCGAAAGTATTCTAAAGGATTACAGAGCGAAAATATGTTTTAAAATCTTGTACTTACGAGAACATTTTCATTTTAAGATTTCGTTTCTGTAGGTTCCAGTTCTTCCTGTTTCGAAACGTCCGAAGTGAAAAGCTGTCTAAAACTTATCCTTCCCCTTTTATCGTACATTTTTCTAAATCGTTCTTTAGAATAAGGAAGTGGCTGCGTGGTTAAGGATTCTGACTCTGGTAACCCCCCATGACTTGAGAAAGCATCACAGAAAATCGCGAAACAAATGTACGCTCCATGTGGGAGTATTTTTCCTGAAACATTTCAGACAAATAAAACACAGTCGATGCTCGTGAATACACAAGTATATAAGCAGTCATCGAGCCGGTGATGAATTATGGTTTCCTTTTATTATTACTAATTATGGAAACATCTTTATTGGTAAGCATATTTTCTCATGCTGCTTGTGAATTTTTCCGTGAATTTCGAGTTCCGTTAGGTATTTTAAGATTGCGGTCATGAAAAATTAAGATATTGTGCCAGAACGACGTAAAGATAAAATACGTGTACCCCTACACAGGTCACAGTACAAGTAGGTATTAAATCTTTTCCTATCGATATAAAGATTGTTGAACATCATTATGAATTACCGTCCTCGAAGGATGATGATGATGATGATGATGATGATGATGATGATGATAGAAGCATTAGAAGGAGGGAAAGGAGGAGGAGCAAGTGCAGGAGGATGAGAGGGAAAAAGAATGAAAACAAGAATAGAAAAAGAAGAAGAAGAAGCGGTTTTTTATGACTCTCAAGCCTTAGACTGAAGCCAGGAAAATTTTATGCCTGTCCTTGGAAGCAGTCTCTCCCTGTTTTATGCTTTATACTGACATTTTATCCACTTTAATTGCATTGGCTTTGTATTTTCTCTCTCTTTACCTTATGTGTTGTGGTTCGTCATGTTTCCCAAACGGTACAGTAACAGTCATAATCATGACAGTTGTCAACATGCTGTTGAAGGCCACGTCCCGTATTGAACGTAGAAGCCATAACATCACTATCATCAGAGTCTTGGCTGAGAACTTGATGTCTCGGTAACTGCTTGTCCCTGTCATATATACATTTGAATTAGACCCTCAGTCCCGGAGCGTAAAGTTGAAAACTTCGACGTCAGCCAGAGGAACCGAGCTGTGGTGTAATATTCACCGAAGCCGTGTACCGTACGAGCAATTGTGAGAGACGCAGCATCTTAATAGAGGGAAAAGCGTAAATTACAAGTAGTTAAAGTCGAGGTGTTCGGAAACAAATTTAGTCTTTGGAAGAATGAAGCAAACTAATTGAGCACTTTGTGATGTTTTGCGTAGGAGAAGCTTCGTGATTTATAAAACTACCTAGGGTTTTTAGAATAGTAAGTTCTGTAGAAATAAGATGAGATGGAAAAGTAGTTAGGATGGGAGACACAAGGCATGTAGGCCCACACACATCTTGTCCAGAAAGTCTGGAAGATAACTACTTGGAAGATGGAACGGGTGGGAAGCAGATGCTGTACGTTCGTGTTAACGATGTTATCCTTATCACTACAGTTAAAATAAAAGCTCCGCCACTGGCTTGAACAGAGTTTGACCACACACACTAAACCACCTGAGCTATCATATACTGATGGAACAAGCGAGATTCTCGGGTCCCATCGCTATAGTACGAGAATCACGCTGGTTTTTTAAGTTTTTGGTCTCAGACTCTGTCCGAATCAGTGCCGGAGGGCTCACCTTAACCATGTAAACCCGCGCAACACGTTAACAGGCACGCTGCCTGTCTGACTGGAGACATGATGTAGGGACACGTCGTGAGGGAGACAGGTAGTGTAGATTGGAGGTTAAGGGCAGAAAAAATAAATGTATGAAATACGCCCGTCGTCAAGGATCAGAAGTTGCTACAATTGTCCTACTTTTTTTCATTTCTGGGAGTTGTAGCGACCCACACTGGAACTCCGTGTGTCGGTGGGGCACACCGCTGAATGTCGCGAAAAGCTCTGGTAAGACATGTAAACGGGTACAGCTAAAGGTAAAGCGATCCGATTTCAGGCCTGGATAGGGCCTTTGGGCTGCAGGAAGTAGAGACCCCAGAATTTCTAGAGAATCGACACATGACGGTGATAAGGTTGTCACCATAACGCACCAACCGCCTTGACCCCCCGCTCACCCAGGAGATACTGCTGGCACAAATTTATCTGAGAGGCTGAGTCGATCCCAGATCCATAGTGCGGCCGGAAGGATTAAGTCAGTGACCCCGTAGGGAATCGAACCCGCGACCTGCCGGCTTATAGCGTAGTGCCTGAACCACCTGAGCCACCTCATACCCCGGACGAGACATATAACCCTATTAAGTTTGAGCACAACTTATTGAGTTTCTAGGCGGTAATAAAACCGCTTATATTTGTAGAACTTGGTGTTTTCTAGTGTGATAAAATGTAACGTTAAATAAAAATAAACCGCAGAGCCGTAGCTGTCTCCGGACCACTGGTTGAGAAACAGTGATTTGGTCGATTAGTTACTGCTAATGTTTTTGTTGCAACAGAAGAGTAGACAAACGAGCCGCATGCGCGACGCCCTGTCAAATTATTGGCCCCTAATTGGAAGGGAGAGAGAGAGAGAAACTGCAAGCCGAAGTACAAGCCTGTCTCGAGGTGTATTCGTTATTCGTTTCTCGTGTGGACACCTAATGAAAGTTGATATTCGGTATCCCATAACATGTGTTGAACGGACAGCTCCCTGACGCCCTGATCAAGCCACAGATAAAAGCAAATGATTTAGACGACTTGCTTACCATCTGCTGGCTGAATGTTGCAACCAACGGTTTCAAGATAATATCTTCCCTAAATTAATACTTAAAGTCATCTGACAATAACCTAACTGCCTTAATTTCCTTAATTATCATTGGGAATAACAAATCAATAACCTGTTTGTTAAATTGAGTCTACAATTTTTCATCATCTGTAAGGGACACAGGATTGGTTGCCTAATGAATAAACTGCTATAAATATTGTTTATGTGACTGATATCGGTTGATCATCCTAATGGATATCACAAGCAAGGTAAAACTTGTTCCCGTCGTGCTGAAATTTTCTTCAGCTCTCGGTTTGCTTGCGGTAATTTAACGAATTGTTGCCGTTATGCGTGTAATATTTCGTAGTAAATAAGTAACAAACAGCCACTCCCGGTGGCTGCGCCGTCTAAGGCGTGGGGCTGGGGCGGCTCGCTTGCTGGATTTCGCGTTCGAATCCCGCCGGAGGCATGGATGTCTGTTTGTTATGAATGTTGTGTTTTGTCAGATAGAGGTCTCTGCGACGGGAGTCGTACCGAGTATGGAGTGTCTGAGTGTGGTGTTGAGACCTCAACAATGAGGCGGCCTGGGCTCACACGGGCGGTCGACCCATGAAAAGAAAAGAATAAACAGGCTTACGCAATGTGTATGCAAGAGTGTTGGTAGGGGTCAATGCAAATTTTTAAACTTATATTTATCACGTTTAACGTACTCGGTAAGAATGTTACAAGATACAACAGCAACAGCAACAACAAGAGCAACAGCAGCAGCAGCAGCAGCAACAACAATAACAATAACAATAACAACGGACTACAAATCTGTGCTTGTAATTCATTGTTACATTTCTATTGTCTCATTGCACGCGGAAAGCTTGTTACATTGTTAAAACTGGAAAATGTGTGATAGAAATATCACTTGATATACTTAGGCGTAGATGGGGTGATAACGCTGTAAAATTAATTTTAAGGAAATTATGTGCAAGAGTATGGGCTGGATTCAGTTGGCTCGGGACTAGATAAAGGCTACTTTTTGCGAACAAGTTAGAGACCAGTGGACTGAACAGAAGGCACAGAAAACGTGCGTGTTGATTAGGTGAAGAGCTGTCATCTTGTTAATGAATGCCATTCGCCCCATCATGGAGAGTGTCATACCCGGCAAGACAGGAATTGTGCGTGTAACGTGATATTGAGGCGCGTTCGCATAACCACTGTTGCCCTGGAAAAGCAACAAGTATTACGTATTCTGAGTGTGTACCTGTAGCCTTAGTTATCCAGCGTGCGAAGCGCATGCGCCTTATTATATGCCGTCTATGGCCTGTCCGGCTGTATTATATTTTTCCACATTAGCATCTCATAAAAGGCACGTTTTCGGAAAAAAAGTTATTGGACATAAAAGTGTGTCTTGATTTTCTCTACAACTTTTATGTGAGACATTTCTCATTCTAAGAAGAATTCTGCGCAATATTTTGTATAAATATACACAGGTCTTCGTGTAAAGTACGCGTTTTTTCTGTCAGATTTGAATTTCATGGCCAGATTTTAGAAAAGTCCTCAAATATAAAATTTCATAAAAATCCGCCCAGTGGGAGCCGAGTTGTTCCATGCGGACGGACAGACAGACAGGACGAAGTAATAGTCGCTTTTCGCAATTTTGCGAACGCGCCTAAAAAGCTTTTAATGCTAAAGGAAGCGATAGTTCGAATTGGGTAGGCGACTAAGGAATCGTTATTTCGAGTTCCTATCTCAAAATGGTCTAATCATCTCTGCAACCCACGCAGCCTCCCATTCGATTTGTTACTGTTCCTGCCACCCCGAGGGGATAAAGCCAGCACTCCATCAAGTGTCGCAGTTAAGAATGAGTGGAGCTATGCCTCTTTTTCCACCATGTGGCCTCAAGGCTTGCACATGAGCAAATTAACCTTCACGTTTACGGATTAACTTCTTTTATACAGTTGTCTCAGAAAGAATAAGAACTCGCAACTTCTGCTCCTAGATGCCGTGTCTCATTTCAGCCGTGTTCGAAATTGTGCTAGTGTAATATGGACCGACTTCGAGCTGCCCTATTAACGAACTGTTCCTAACCAAACTCGTGTCTGTTGTAATAATTTCAGTCCTACAGGGTCGATTTACACTGTAAACCATTATATTAAAACTTTAAACGACTTCAGTATGTGTCAAGTTGCCTTTATAAGCTGAACATTAAACAAAGATATAAAGGTTTCTTCCATTTTGTGGAGTTAAAGTAATTATTGGCACCCTTTTAATTTTACCGCGAACCTTTTAAACCTACTTCTATTGTTATTGTTCTAATGATATATTTATTTTAATTTATATTTGTGTCCAAACATGATAAGATAAAGGTTAAATTGTTGGTAGGGAGCAGAAGGTGAGTGAAATCAAGGACGTGCTGCATTTAATACCAAACCAATCCGATATAGCAGCTCTTTTACAGTCATAAACCACAGCGATTTCCTTCACTTCTCTATTGGCGCTCACTGCAGGCGGCAATACGTTAAGATGTTGCTGTGTACGTACTGCTCTAATAACAAACGTTGACTTCATTTGTTGTCCGTGAAAGTGATGTGTGTTATTTGTTCTGTATCTGATGATGCACACTCAGTTCCCTTAGGAATGCCCATATTAAGCAGTAATGTATAGTCATAAACGTCGGTGTTGGTAGGCCGTGTGCTCGCCCCATGCTGTGTGTCGAACTCGTGGGAAAAGTCGTCGTAACCTAGCACGTGTCACAGCTCATATTTTACAATTCTGTCCTGTATCAGCGTGTTTGAGCGATATGTACCTAAAGTGAGTCAACGTAAAGGAGACAGAAGAAGGGAAGGGGAAAAAATTGACAACAGAATGGCCAAATAAATGAAATTAGAAAGGAATACGTGGTATATAAAAATGAGATATATTTTGTCTGACATCACGAAAGAGATAATGAGAAAAGAATCGGTGAGAGATATGGCCTAAAGAAAAGACACGACTTCTGTTCCTTAAGAGACTACTTTGCAAGTGCTAAGTGTGATGACCAAGTTAAAAATAGCCTAATACTTCTCTTAGTTATTTCAATCTATCCACGAGAAGGCCTGCCATATGCAGACCTCATTGTCAGTGGCGCTTTGTCCTTTATCCTTCGCAATTGACAATGATAAAAGTTTCTTCGTAATACTACAAATTTGCATTTTGTTTTGGATACGGTCTATCTCGTAATTCCATAGTTACAGAAGCCAGTGCTTGCGTGAAGTTCCAATTCGTCTGGGATATGACGCTTTGTTGACTAGTAAATATTTTCCGACGTTTTGGAGGAACTTCTCTGCCTCCGTCGTCAAGACTGTACTGCCGTGAAGAAAGGCACTGAACTTTCTCCGAAACGTCGGTTACTAATTACCAGTCTCCACGGTTTCGTATGTCAGATGATTTAAATGTGTATTAACACGGCTATGACAGGCTCAGGCCTTGCAGCATTTGTGCAGGCGTGCATGCACAAATGCTGCAAGGTCTCCATCGCTCTACAAAAGCATGTGTTACCGCGGCCTCGTTTGGATGTCGGGAGTTAAAACGTTGTCGTACTGTGTCTAATGCGTAAACAATAAGGATATGTTTTATGTAACAAATCGAGATACTTCTCTTTCAAGTTGCAATGGGCAGCACACTGCAATAGGCCCTTTTAACTCAGGTAGCCATACACTACTTTGAAATGACAGTAGCAAATAAGAATTATTACATTAATGTAAACACTGAGACCGCATTAAATGTTGGAGATTCTTCTATTTTAAGTTCAGAGCCCGTTTTTCCTGCCTCTTCTTTAAATATAATTGACGGTTAAATTACAATAGAATTGTGTTTGTTTTCTTACACGGAAGTGAAATTTGATCACTTACTGTAATGTAAAAACCAAATGTCATTGTCGAGTCATAATATGCTTCCTAGTCAGAAGCCCTGGGTTCAAACTCGGAGGCCGGCTATTTTGGCTGAGGTAGTTCCTGTTTACAGCTTCTCCGTTCACATCATTTCCAGTTCATTGGTTATTTGGTGCTATTGGCTCTGAACTGCTGACGTCGTCGTAAAAAACTGTAAATAAGTTTAGGATGTTATTAGAAGAGCATAATTAAATTTATGGTGTTTGGAAACAGTTGACTGAGAGTGACATATGTACATAAGAGAGGGGAAGTTACAAGTGTACGGATAATCATCATGATGAGGAACTTCATGATTTGTACTTTTCATTACACAGTATGAGGTTAATCATTTCAAAGAGTATGATGTGGGTGATGTAAAAAGTGTTAGGAAGATGAGGAATGCTTATAAAATTTTTTTCGGAAAACCCAAAGGATTGGATGAAAACTAACTTATCTTCTTATTACTAAATGCGTAGACATTAGTCCAACGTATCTGAGTGCACAGAACACTTGATAATTAATCTTCACCACCATCGGGGACCTGGTGATGGTGAAGACCTCACCGAAACATGGTGGACTATAAGTGATACTTCTAATATTGTATTACACCACCTGTACATTGTGTTGGAGTTGGTCTTATGTACGTGAATTCGAACAACCAACACGGTGTGGGAAATATAAAAATTCAGATTCAGGTCCAATATAACAAATGCCAAAAATCTTTTGTTAAGGAATTAAAGTTAACAGCCTGTCAGTAATGAATGTACAAAAGAAATGGAATATTAGGAGTAGGTTATTGGTGTTTGTAATACCATTCACGCCAGTCCCAATTTCGTGAAGGGCATGACGCAGTAGGCCTAACATTAGAATGAATACTTGTGGTCAAGACGTGAGGCATTCCTCATTTATTGGCCTCCCAGCGTGCCGGCACAATTGTAAGATTTTAAGTACTACAATCGGTATGGACTCATGTTGGCACACATTCACTAATCTTACCGATCGGGGTGTTGGGGCCGATGTTTTCTGGTCGGTCGGCCGTCTACTAATACTTGCAGTCACAAGAGATAAAGCACTGAACTCATTAGACCCACGTATCTCAATGCACGCCGACAAAGGTAGGAACCCAACCCATTATAGTCGACTTTTTCTACATCTTCCTTTCCTGTTCTTTTTTTTTAACAGTGGTAATCAATCCATCTGCTACCTGTACGTATATTTGTATCTGTTGTGCTTGAGACGAACATTTTTTTGAAGTTTTGTATTCAAAAGCGACCTATATAGGGCGGTTGAAGTGACTTTGACAGTGTAAGAACATGTCATAATTATATTTTTTTACAAAAATAAAACTAAACAACGCGTTGTAACTAATAGCTGTTAAAATGTTTTACAGCACATACATAGAAATTCCTGACGTAAGAAGTCTTAGAGGGCATACTGTGATGCCTGTTGGCTATTAGAAGTTTTATATTTTATTATATGGCACAAAATGTTATACCGTAGGTGTGTAGGCCTAAAATATCATATGTGTAATAAATTCAGAGAACATGTCTGCTAATAGGTCTTGGGAAACCCTCGTTAAAAGACATAAAGTAAATTCTGAGTTGCAGTTTTATATTGCCCAACAATTGTAGCAAGCCCACTCACAGGAATGCAGTCGAAATGCACTCGTAATATAATTTAAATTAACCGTTTGAAGACCGAGTGGTTGGCTGGTTGGCTGGTTGGCTGGTTGATTTGCGGCAATCTTGTCAACCGAAACGCGCGACCGTTGTATCGAACCCTGCTTGGTGTCTCGACCAAATTTTGTCGTACTTAGCTGCATTCTGTCATGGACAAGAAGGCTCCATTATGTCCTCTTTATTTAAATTACATATAAAAATTCAGGTTCTACCTCAGAGAGAATGCAGTATTCATTGCGGAAAGTAATCATTGTTATTTGGGGCACTAATCGATGTTTCTTGTGCGAATGATATGAACTATATAAATGCACCCTGCGGCAGAATTCATCCGTAAAATTAGAGTAGGTGATATATATGGTTACCACAGGACTCTAAATGGTTAACCAACGTACCTCGCTTAAGAACCTTGTCTCTTTTGGTCTGAATGCATTTATTACAACACCTGCATTCCGAAGGTCAAAGACAGAAACATATCCAGTCTCTCCCAACAGTCACTCTTAATTGTTCATTGCTTTTCAGTAGCGGATGCCTTACAATAAAAATATTGAAAGTCATAAAGAACTTTATGTAATGAAAGAAAGTATGATATTTGATATTACTTATGGCTGCAAAAATAATGTTAGACACAGAAATAAGAACAGTAAAGTTGATAGCCTATTCATATGTAAAAATAAAATAAAAGATTTGAAAATTATTTGCAAATATTCATCCATTGAAAAGGCCATGTTTTTATCTTTCTCCTTATGATGGCGTCATGGCCTGAAGACTAAGTGATGAGGACAATGATAATTAAGATGAGCTAGAAAATGCTGAATATAATACATCTAATCTAATACATATCTGTTACATATAATCCACCTTAAATCTATTCTGAATTAAGATAACTTTTCAGTAAGTTAAATGTTAAACTTCCTAAGATTGATTTAATATATGCATATACATAATATGTATACACGTAACATGTATTAAAGATAAAAACGATAAACACGAACATACAACAGTTATCCTGTGGCGCAAACTTTGCCTCGTGCTTAATAATGCAGCAGAGACTTGCAGACTTGCAAATTTCAGTACATTTCCGATGGGTCCAGTATTTTAATTAACGCCGGACAAAGTCGTGGTGTTATCTGCGGTTTGCCTCACACTACGTGACGATATGCCACGACCACTTTCATGATCTTCCAAATTCGTCATTAATAATCGCCATTTCGTTCGATGCTGTGCAAGTATCAGCACATATCCAAGGCACAAACAAAAACAATTCCAGCAAAGATCTGCTTATCCGAGTTATTCCGGAAACTCGTTCACAACTTTCCACTCTGTTACCAATATGGTCTTTGTTGGTTGGTTGACAGTGTAAAGTAGGTATGGCAGTCCCAAGAATTGGACATGAAATTTTATTTAGACAGCTTCAAGAAAAAAAATAACCTAGGAGAAATAAGAATAGATGGCAGGGTAATATTAAAATAGATTTTGACGGATATTAAGATTAAAGTGAGCGGCTACACTAGAATGCTTTTTGATATTAATTAATTTTATGGTTTCATTTTTTGATCTGCTGACAAATTTTCTCAAAACAAGAAAGATACCATAGGGCAGTTAAGTGGCTTCAGTCATGCCAAAGTTGATACCAAACGATTTGTTGTGTTGTCATTTGCCATATTTATACTTAGTTTTACGATGAACTGATGTACTACGCCACTATGAAATGTACGAGTAGTTTCATGACCTGACGAAAGCTCGAGAAGGCAATGAGGCGTTCCGCTAACAGACACGCAAACCCTCTCGCTGCTTAGTACAAAATGTGCATTACGGGTTACTTATCGGCGAAGTGTCTGCCAGCTGTCCTCATTGCTCCAGTACTGCGTGATATCCTGAACGAGACATCTGCTTTTGCGCATGTGTGCATACCTACCATTATCTTCTCATCTGTGGCTGTTTAGGGAGTTATAAAAGTGGCATTAATTTCGGCTGTATAACAGCTTCTTAAATCTCATTTTATGGGTTTCACATAGGAAGATAGTTATTAATATCTAAGAAATAGCGAAATCCGAACGTACTGTTAAACAATCCTGTTGCTGTGTTTCCCTGGCTGAACATATGAGAATGTAAAATTAAGGAACGAGCCTCAGAATATAATGTGACCAACGTCAGTTGAAATGTCACCCGTTGTCATTTGTTCGCCATTCATTTCCTAACGCCAGGGAGTAATTTTCTGCCTGAAAAGCTAATAGTCTTTCAACTGCTCAAGGACAGTTCTGCGTTGTGTGAAATCAGCAAGTTTGTTACAGTGTACGTTGGAACAAGCCACTGGACACTTCTCCTATAGGATCCATCGTAATACTGTGCTTCTATCTACGTCTAAGTTTTCCAAAGTGGCCTTTTGCTTAATATTTTTCGAACGTGAATGTTGTGTGCATTCATAATCTCACCTGATTTTTCTGTATTGTATTTTCCAAAAACATCTTATTTTTTTACCGTAGAAATTTAGAAAATATAGTTCTCCAAATTCCTGTTGCTGGTCTGTCTTAGGAGCACATATGTTCTTCAGCTCCTTGTCTTCAACCATAACCAATATTTCTGTTAGTCACAACGGGAAATCCCCACTATTAAATTCGTGTTTTATTTTCCAAACACCATGCGACGCGATAAAATAAAGATTCAATAAATTCTGAAACAGTAAATTAGCAAGGCCAACCGGCTCGTCATCTATTAAATTATAGCCAGAGTCACTAAAGCTAAATAACACTGTAACTTAGTAACCAGTGGATGTAAGCGTTTGGATCTGAACGTGTTTAATTCTCTGAAACCAATTTTCCGTTCATTTGAGTGAGTCTTGTGTCACTCTTAACCTGCTGTTGTAACATTAATCCCCATCTTACAATTCTCTTTTATTTCTTCCTTTTTTTGTTATATTAGAAGGCATTCTTATTTTGAAAATGTCTCTTCACGAATGACCTTCACAAACTTCTGCTTCATAAATTGAACCGAATCGAATGCCCCTTTTTATGTGTCGCTCTTTCTTTTCTTTTTAATTTCAAATCCTGGAACGTTTTGTGTTTAAACACTCGCGCATATGGGAAACGGATGGGCCAGCTTGTTGTATGTGTAACTGTGGGCGACATAAGCAGAAGGAACGCCACCAAACCACATTATTGAAATATTCTCTCACGTGTTTTCCTTTCAGGCTTTATGAGCCGCAAAACGCTTTTGAGAGGAATTATTCGATGGAATTGATGCAAGAAAGAAACTACGAGACGTTTTTGGGTTGAAGACCTGTGTGTGCTTATCGATACGGAACCAATTCAATAAATGTAAACGGCATTAATTAACTGCGTAAAGTTCTGTGATTATTGTATACACCACCTGCTGTAACACTGAATGTCTGTATATTATCCATACTCTCTATTCCGTGTGATTTTCACAAAGAGCAACAGTTTTCAGCCTCAACAACAGTGAAGGTCTGGTCTTCGTATTGGAGGCGGTGTTTGTTCCCTGTGAGGTAGGGACTGAATTTTGTTATGTCCGCATTACTGACAAGATTTTAT
Source organism: Coptotermes formosanus (assembly GCA_013340265.1). Taxonomy (NCBI): domain Eukaryota; kingdom Metazoa; phylum Arthropoda; class Insecta; order Blattodea; family Rhinotermitidae; genus Coptotermes; species Coptotermes formosanus. The sequence goes on along the minus strand of BLKM01001294.1, from coordinate 4,257,639 downwards.
GGCTTTAGGGGGTTAATATCCTCTTCCGTAGTGCTACTTTAGTAACTGAATTAATCGCATAGAATGGAATACTTATCTAAACTCTCCATTAAGTCGGTTTTCAAAATTTCTTATATAAATGAAATATCTTTTAAAAAAAAGTCTGGGACGCGCCGGTAGTGGGGACGTACAATTTCAGAGAAAGTGCTGGACTGAACATTTGGCATCTAGATTATTCTCTACCGGAAATCAAGCACACTTACAAAAAATGGGAAAACAAATTATTGTTCGTTGCACACTCGATTAATTAGTGTAATTGGGTACTTGGATTTTAGGCAAGAATGAAATTTTAATTGAATATATTATTATAGCGTAGTAGTAGTAGTAGTAGTAGTAGTAGTAGTAGTAGTGCGTGATGTGTCACACGGATGAGTTTTGTGTTGTATTGCATTCTATGTTACTCCTATAACTGGCCATTTTGCTGTTGAAATAACAGTGTAATAAATAAGAATGGAATTCATTTGAAATAATGCCGTCAATTATTTAATGGAATTTGCTTATTTAATATAAATCAGTTTTACATATTTTATGTTTTTGAAGGCTAAGACATTTTAAATTATTATTATAATTATTAATTATATTTAAAGTAATTTTTCTCCTGTCAAGTCAGAAGCTGGCCATCTTTGCGGAAGTCTTTTCACAAAAGCTAGTCACGGGGCCGGACCTGAGTCATATGAATCCAACCCTTATAAACACCCGCCTCTTTAAAAGCTACATGAATGTGATCCTTCTTATATGCTTAGATATTCCAGTTGGCCTGTTACTTTCAGTGTTTTAGACTAAATTTCCCATGCAATTTAAATCTTTCCTGTGTTTGTTAGATGCACCAAAATTTCCTCTTTTTTGAAAGGCTACATGTCCTAAAATGTAACGTATTTCTCACATCTGTAATGGGACTTGATTTCGTTTATTCATTTCAGAAATTTTCTTAATGTGGTTGCGCCGAAACTGGATTTTTCTCTCAGCGTCACACAGTAGGGCTTGTAATACCTCCACCTTTATTCCGCGTGGCACTTTATTTACAAAAGATATATTCAAAAGATATATTCATAATGTGTGCACTGTAGTCTTTGTAATGCTAAGTAAATTTAGGCTTCACTGACACTTCTTGTTTCATCTCATCATAAAACACTAGACCTAATAACATGAAATTGTGCTGTTAGCTTCTCCCCTGCCAGGTAAAACAAAAAAAAAAGAAGAAAACAATCTAAATAATGTAAGTGAAAGGACAAAACACCATCACTGGACAACAACAATCACAATTGGTCATGCTTTGTGACGTCACATCTCATGCGTGTACACACGGACTCGTTGTTTTACAAAAAATGTCTAACTCACAGTAAAGCTGTTTCTGTGTCCATTTCTGGTAACAAGCTTAGGTTATGACCCATGATATCACCCACATCCAACTTTCGTTGTATTTTAGAATATGCATGCTTCTATTAGACATGCAGTCTCATTTACTGAAGCTAACAAAATACAGTAGACTGACCCTGCAACACCCCTCCCCCCCCCCATTCCCCACTCCGCCATACCTCGTTGTTCTTTACAAAAAGAGACATTACACATGAGCAGGAAGATTTCAAGTGTCCACTTCCATCGCCATCATGGCGCAAGGTACTGGGGTTGAGTGTGTTGTAATGACAAAACGAACAGACTCTAAACAGCCACACAGTTTAAACGTCGCGTCGGACGAGGACAGGAGAGAACCGCTATTTGCCATTTTATACAAATGACCATTAATTTTCTGCACCATTTCCCATTTATGACCTTTAGGCTAAACAGTCATTAAAATCTATGTAATGAAGTTTGTTAATGTGGTTTTATGTGTATGATCTTGCCCATGGTTCACGTTCCATACCGTCATGGTTTTCATGCCTCAGCAACGAAGTACTGTTTGTAAGAATTTCGTGTAAATTGTGACATGAAAGAACAACTTGAAATGCTTGTTACAAATCACACACCGATATCTGACTTGATAAGAGACAGACCTCAAAACGTTTTTCAGACTTTTAAAGTAACCTTAATTATTAGAAGAAATTATGCATCTTAATGTTATTTGTTTTATTTTATCCTATCTTTTACTTTGACCGTATTGAAGAACTTTCGCATTAAAATTCTATATGCTTTCCTTGTTTCGACTCTCATAACCAAATTTCTAGTCCACCCCTGAAGGCAAATTTTGCCCTTGTGGTTCTTGTGCTATTTTTCTCTTCTGTTACATAAAACCGTTATTTTCAAAACTTACATCATTAGTGAAATTGTTATATCTAAATATTATCCTTTTCCAAGTAATTTACATCGGAAGCTGCACCCCGCCTGTGCGAGGGTTCCACATCTCAAACCATCGCATAAATCATCCTGTGCTAGTCCTTTAAGTAATTCTACCGTCTTCACCATATATCTCACGTGACAAATTAAATGTTTCGGAGTCAGCTTGCTCCATTTCCACAATGCCGTGTGTATTTGTTGCACAGTTTTTTTTATCAAGCATGATTGCGGCATGTTAAACGTTTATTAAAAAGTACTGCAGGACACTACGCTATCGTAACGGTGCGCGGTTCAGTGTGTGACGGGCGGAAGTTACGGCGGTAAATAGTATAAATTATATTTGATTTAGTGATCAACAGTCAAAATCAGCGACTGTGCTTGCAGTGTCGTTATTTGCTGGCCCCACCCCGTATTTTCCATTGCCAAGTCTGTCTTCTGTTCTACTGTGTTCAATTTACACTTTGTTGCCTCCTGAACCAATCTACATAAAATGTATATAAAAATCTATATAAAAGCCTAAGAGTTCAGTTGTTATTCTCTCCACACATAGCACGTAATTATAGTTACGGATCAGCACACCAGACGGTAGTGATTACCATAAACAATATGTTTTGGGGGACTAGCGGAGAGGTACTTGTATTCAGGTCAGTATTTCTGCCTCGTCCTTTGGCCGGTGAACAGTTATCTGGATAGTAGAATTTCATTTTATCAAGCTGCCGTTAAAAATAATTTAACCCCATGCTGTGCATGTTCAGTGAAACTGCGACTTCATGATACCCCTCAAGGGCTATAATACAGTGTTGTTCAATGGAAGGATTTTTTGTTGTATCATAGCTAGTAGTTCGAACTGTCAAATTTTTCATTTTAAAATAATACAGGGTTTAAACTAGTCCGATTTAAACTTCTAAAGTGGCAGTTTTTCTAACCGTATTTTTAGTAACTTCTCTGTTACAGTACGTGTTATATGCTGCCCCTTTTACGAACTTCTTGGTGTGAAAAACATAAGAATTCGTCTGTACAGTTTGGCGCATGTAGATGTTTAAGATTCTCATATACCATTCTGCAGTCCACACTTACTACACTTATCTTGCATATTTAAAATTTAATGTTTATTTATTAGGAATCGCACTTCATTTTGTCGAGTTTGCCATGACGCGAGACGGATTTGCCTTATGGAGTGTGCGGTTAGCGTCTGCGTGGGTGGACGACCGGCTGGCCTGCAGCTGGCTCATTTCCATAACGATGTGGGGGCCGATTTATCAGCCTTCCCAGAACACCACTAATACTGCCCAGTGCAGAGGCGTTATACGCTTAGGCAGGTGATTCGGACTGCGGTTTCATGACTCAATTTCAAACCACTTTTTAGGAAAACTCGCAAAATTGCGAAAAGCGACTATTAGCTTCGTAATGTCTGTCTGTCTGTCCGTCCGTCCGTCCGCATGGAACAACTCGGTCCCTACTGGACGAATTTTTATGAAATTTGATTTTTGAGTATTTTTCGAAAATCTGTCGAGAAAGTTCATCAAAATCTGACAAAAATAACGGATACTGTACATGAACATCTACGTACATTTGTGATAATATCTCGCTCAATTCTGCCTAGAATTAGAACTCTTTCGAACAAAAGTTGTACAGAAAATCAAAACACACCTTTATGTTCTATAACTTTTTTTCCGAAACTCGTGCCGTTTATGAAATAATGCGGAAAAATATGGTACAGCCAAACAGGCCACAGATGACAATATAAAACGGCGCACGCGCTTGGCATGCTGGATAACTAAGGATACAGACGCACACTCAGAATATATAATACTTATTACATTTCTACGGCAACTGTGGTTGCTCGAAGGCGCTTCCCTGTTACGTTATACGTACATCGCATCTCGTTTTTGTCTGTATGTTCTTCACACAGTTTCTTAGTTTCTGTTTTCTATGTTACGTGATATGACATAGCAACATACTTTGTAACGTGTACTCTTCATGCTAATGTGAGGGTGATTAAATCAAAAGGGACTGTAACGCTTAGACAAAACAGGTCTACCATATAAACAGGTTCCAAGGCTGTGTAAAGACGTCACTTTCGAGGTGGACTCGTAAATGTCAAAACAATATTAAAATGCGTTTTTGTGTATGAATGGGGTTAATCTCATTATTGTATGTGTATGTGTGTGCATATTATTTAATGACACTGTCAATTGCTGACATGTTGTAGCAATGGTGATGAATCAATGGGCATGGAGCACACGTGGAAAGATACTAACAGGGAAAATCCGAAATACTGGGAGAGAAACCTTTCCTAGTACCAGTAATTCCGCCACAAATCCCTCAAGGATTAGACTGAGATTGAACCCCAGCCTCCGTGATGAGAAGTCGGCCGCTAACCGCCTGAGCCAAATTATGGCATAAGTTAGTTCAGCATATTTACCTAAATGAAACACGAGCTTCTGTGACAGTGATCGAGGAAGTGAATTTTTTTATTATTATTATTATTATTATTATTATTATTATTATATTTGGATCTCTGTGTTTTATGCAGTACACGTGCCTTATATTGCTCTTACATTGTGTGTCGCGACATTATTTGTTCTGTAAGTATGGTTTTTCGTCTCTGTTTGTAGTAATTCCACTTCCTTCTTCAAGAAGATTCGTTAATTTTCTTGACTTGATTTTTTCTAATTAGAGTTTCATATTTGCAAGTTTTATACTTCTTCATGTGACACAGAGTTCTAGATGTGTAGTCATTCTGTTGATTATTGTGTATATCTTTCGGGTATTTATTCAGACAATAGGCTAAGCAGTTGTTTCAGACCTGAAATTAATGCTTTGAAAACTAAAATAAATTTCAAACTACTTTTTTCTCCCTGCTGTTGTCTAATATCATAAGAAGTGTCGTTTTTTCGAAGGTTTCGCCAGTCTTCGCTCGCCTGTCCTGATAAGAGTGGCTGTTAATCCACAAAAATGACGGTGATATATGATGGCAAATATTTTATTGAATTATTGGGTCATTTGCAATTGCCTACGTATCAGAAAAATAAAGAAAAGTTCGAAGAGAACACCACCTATAATTTGGTAATGCGGTCTATTCTGAACTTTTACAAAATATTTATACGACAATAAGAAAGTACAAAAAAAGAATATCCGAAGAAAAATTTACGATTTTAAAAGAATGTGAGATGGTTCCACTGGAGAATGAAGGAGGGAATTTTAAGAGGATACTTACTTATCTCTTATTGAAGTCTATGAGAATGAAGTAAGGTGGCGATTCACAGTCGAATAAATACAGAGGGTAACTGAGACATAAACGGAAACCGCGAGGTATACAAAATTAAACCATGGGAACTTGAAATGTATCTATAGAACTAACAAAATTAGGTTTCAGCTTCACATTAGACACATTGCGTCTCCATTACAAAGGCCAGCCTTTAAAAATAGATGTAAATGTGAAAAAAATCAAGAAGGCCTTAACACTGTATGGGCTACAGGAGATTAAAAAAGACACCTTAGAATTTTTAGGAAGAGAAGAGCAATGATCGTGTCAGTAACGCAGCATATTAATACAATATGTTTGTGGATGAGTAAGGAGGTGGCCAACTTTAAATGTATAAAGATCTGACCTACGTAAAAACCTGGTATTAACCCTTTAAAGACGAAGCGTATCTGTTTTATATAAGGACTCAGTGCGTACCGCGCTGTAAACACTCCACTTCGGTTATAAAAAGCAATCTCTTAATGTTTTATAAGGCAAAAGTTGCTGTTTGTTCTGAGATCCGTACAAAACACACAAACGCAATGTGGGCACAACGTAGAATTTCTTAGTGTTAAACCTGGTCGTATGTAAAGTTACCGCTAGGCTTTAAAAGGTTAACACGCGGGGATATATGCCAAGGTAGTTTAAGACTAAAATCGAAACCAAATCAAACAACAGGCTAGCCGTTTAAAGTTGGTGAGAGAAATAGTCCTTTTTTTTTTTTTTTAGAGAAGCAAAGAAAGACGTAACAACCCTGTAGAGTTTCGTGTAATGGAAGGTGTGCGTACAGAAAATCCCGTTTCGGAATAAACTACAATTACTTCTTCTTCTGTCCACATTACATAGTCACTTTTAGTGTCTGTCAGTCGATGGCAAACACCTGTGTTGGTCGACAGAGCTACGGACTGACCAGTTACCGAAGGAAGTGACAGCCTTTCCAGGACTAGGAGTTATTCTTCTGTTTAAAAGGAAAGCAAACTTATTTTCTAACAGCCTGTGCTATTAATATCTTTCGTTGCTTAGGTAAATTGAGACTTTAAGAATTAGGACATGGATAAAAACGGGGAGGAAGTCGGGTCAGAAAAGGAAGCGAAGGAGAAAATGCGAGTGAAGTAATGAGTCTTTCTCGTGACGCATCGTGCCAACTTAACCAAGACAAAACAGCTGACAAACGGGTTTCCATCACACCACCTCAGTCGTCACTGAACTTGGCTTTTGGTTGCCCGTGTTCGTGTGAAGCAAGTTCGGGCCATATGTTATATTATTAAAATAAAAAGATACACATCAAGAAGAAAATATGTACTCAAACAAATTTCAAAATCGTCTTGTAAACTTTTTAAATCAGCAGCATAACTACCGAGTTTTCTCTACTTTCGATGAAAAGATGTATTAATTTCGTCTAGAGAAGTGTTCGTTTACAGGAGTAAATGGACAAACAGTAAATGGCGTAACTGAGTACAAAAGGGTAAACTTCAGTAAACTGTAGAGTAACTTTATAGGACAGAATAGGTACCGGTCATCTCAGTTACAAGGAGAGCATCATTTAGTTTTGTAGTCCACAAGAAACAGAACGACCACATTTATGCTACAGCTTTTTCAGGGATTGTACGAAAGCCTTATTTATTCAAAATGTATTTTTTTACCATATTCGCTTCGAAGCATAGCGGTCATATTACTTACAGCCAGCTTAAAAATTATTTGAAACAAGTATACTCACTGTGTATTCATAAATATTGTTGGGACCATAAAACAAGAAGAGAGAAACGTAACATGCAGCACGCATAATTTACTTGGTAAATCGAAAACACGTTAAGGAAAACCCCTATTTGGAAGTTCTAGACGAAGGTGGACTTATGGTATCGAATTTCGTCTTGAAAGGATACATTGTTTTGGATCTGGTTCAGCTGGCCTACGATAGGTCACGTAGCGGCTATTTTGAATGTCACAGATAGGCTTTGGGCCACTTGAAAGGAGGACAATTTTATGACCACCTGAGGGACTGTCAGCTTCTCACATGGGATTCTGCTTCATGTAGGTACGTTTATAAAGGATTTACTCATAGGCAATACTAAGAGTGTCACCGGTAAAAACAAAGCCTGTCATTAAACAGAGTCCTCATCCACTTGAATCCACTGCACATCGTTATAACTCGTTCCCCAAAAATTCATTTTAGTAACATCTTTCCATCTCCTCGGTTTTTCAATTCCTCGTAGTCGAGGGCGTTTTACTTGCCGAAATTTTGCCGAAATTTCTTGTGTTCCTTGTAAAGTTTTACTTCCAACAAGACTTACTTTCTTTTATTTACCTACTCTAATAATACTATGGCAGCTGCATACATCACAACTGTCCTTGTTTTATATCCACTCTGCACCTGCTTCACATTTCCCACATTCCTGAACATCTTTCCAAGCAATCAGTCTGCTTATGCCTTACTCAGAGCCGTAGGAAATATACTCGTACGAAGTAACAATAAAATATTTGTGAGACTTCAGTTTCTCGCGGCTGTTACTGTCTCCTGGGTTGCGACATTGTATATCATTAGGACAGACAAATACAATGCGTGATTTCAGGTGCTCACAGAGATGCTAATAAAGATTAAGGTCGTCTGGCCGTGTATTTAGACCGTGAACATGGAAGCAATAAGTTCCTCTGATACGTCGGGTAAATATTTAGTAATCAACACAACGTTATAACCCAGAAAACTGATTGTCCAGTAAATAATCATCTGCCCTGGTGAAGCAAGCAGCAGGCTTCTATGAACTGTCGGTACTCATGTACCAGACCACACGGCATCGCATCCTAGAAGGCAGTACCCTTCCTGCAATGAAATAGGTAACGCCCGCTACATATATCCGCTGTAGTTGCGATGCAATGTGCTCGGAGTGTCTAAATATTCAGTTCAGTCTTTCGGTGTTATACTTAGTAGTGTATTTGATTTACGCGCTAATTTCACGTTTTGCTTATAGTTCGTATTGTACTAATCAATATCTTCCCCCAGCCTGTTGCATAATGCATTGCATTTAGATTTGGATATTTTTGTTTTTAAGATTTAAGACAAAATTTATTTAATACAGTTACAGTAAAGAAGCATAATCTTACATTTAGTTACATAGAAATAAACCTGTAATTTATATAAGAACTCTTTATATGACGTTTTAGAAGTGCTGACGCAAACGCTGCGTGTATTAATTGTCACTGAAATAATTTAAGATGGTAGCGAAGATTTGAACTTCATTATGACATGAAGCCGAAATATATTAAGCAAATAGATGTTGTTTGATGACCAGGTATACCTCAGGCACTATACTGTCTTCGGGCTGGCCGACTGCGGTTTGACTCCTGATACTGCCAGGAAATATTCTTGCCTACATGACTGAGTCTAGGCCAGCCCTGCTTCTCACCCCAGCGTCTTATCCAATCGGAGCAGCAGTCTTTGTTCCCGGGGATAAACCGGCCGGAGCGTGAAACCGATTGCTGTTCTCACTTTCGAGGTTGAGAATGCGTGGCGCTATGCGTATATTCGCTCATAAATTTTCATTGCATGGTGCTAATTTATTATTATTATTATTATCATCATCATCATCATCATCATCATCATGAAATTATTTATTGTTAATGCGCTGGCAGAACAGTCATAAGGCCAGTTACAGAGGAGCAGAACTACATAATAAAAAGTACATGCAAAAGAACCACAAACCAAATAAATACAGAAAATACAATTCATTTAAATTCGTAGTTTGTCTTACGACAGGTCTATAGCCCCGTCAAAATCGAGTTCCCAAGAGAGTGCTATCTAGCGCTTCCTCTTTGAATTTCCAGTATGCCCTCTCTTCGTAAGACAATCCACTAGCTACTTACGTCTTCTTCTTCGTCTTCCCGTCACTTCTATCCTTCCCTCTATCTTTCCTTCAAAAACATGTTTTAAATGGCAGTTCGTGCGGAAGATGTGACCAATCCAATTAGCCTTCTTTCTTTTTATTGTTTGTAGGATATTGCTTTCCTCCTTGGCTCTGTAATACTTCCTCATTTCTCACACGATCGGTCCAACTGATATTCTGCGTCCTTCTCCAGCACCACATTTCGAAACTTCCCAGGTATTTCTGATCTACTTTCCGCGGTGTCAGAATTTCAGCACCGCATAGAGCTATGCGCCAAATGTAGCACTTTACTAGTTTCTTCCTTAAATTTAAGTCCAATTTGCTGGTGAAAGAGCCTTCTTGGTGAATGCTGCTTTAACAAATTATGCCAGGTAAGAGCTGGCACAAATAATGTGACAGTTGTTAAAATAAAAGTTAAAGAGTCTAATTATTATTATTATTATTATTATTATTATTATTATTATTATTACTGTTGTTAATGAAGTAGGAGTGCTAGTGCTAGGGAAGCATTAGCAGTAGAGTTGTGGCTGTTGAATTACTGGCAGTGTAATTACCACAGTCGTTACCTAACTGTTGGTAAATGTGCTGAGATGCCGGACGTTTGTAAGCGGGTGAAGTTCATAACTGAGGGTTATAGGTACACGACAGGAGTGACCAGTCCATATTAGAAAGATCAGTGTTTCATGTCCTCCGCGTACAGGCTTTATGTACTTACTTTGTTTCTTATCTTAGTACTTAGGGTGAAGTAATAGAGTCTAATTTCTTAATTAATCTTAAGTTAAACAAGTAGAAATTGATGACATCGATAATATGGGTCGAAAGGAAGTGGTTGCTTGAAGTAACACATAACAGAATGTTTATTCACGTGAAATCCGTCACCTATTCTGCTTTCGTGGGAAGAGTTATGTGCATGAGGTGAAAAACAAAACCTTTCTAGATTAGCCTACATTTCGTATTTTATAACGAAAGCCCTTCTTGTGATGTCACGCCATTGTATTTGGCCCCTAATGACGGCTCAACTAATTTACTTTTTTCATAATGTATATCTTGTTCATAAAGAATGCCTTGCTTTCATAGGCCGCCATGCTGTAACGCTTTTTAGAAGTTTGCTCGTATTGCTAACAGCAGTACCAATATTTCGGACGTGCGAAATTCTGAGTTGGGAGGAACACTAGCGATAGTGAATGTAGGCCCAAGTTATTTTGTTTGGTTGCATCAAAGCATGTAGTTAACTTTCTGCCTAATGGAGATCAGTCATGATCTCCATTAGGCTAGGAATGTTAAAATTTGTGTGCAAAGATAATCATGAATTCTGCTGCAGTTTTGTTAGGAAATATTATGTGTACCTTAACAATCAATATCACGGAGAAGATGCAAAATGTTGAGAATATTTGGCTAACAATTTTAACGGTTTTTGAACCTTTCTAGGGGCTGTTGTTGAGATAATTGTATCACTAACTGAATAACTATTCTTTTATTGTTTATGATCGAATTAGTGCAGGATATATATTGAAACTCTGGACATTTTATGAGGTACAAACTTTGCTGTATGTTGTCCTTAAAAACAAGGAAAGGCGTCATTTCCTATGGGTCTATATAAAACTGGATTACAAACTACAAGAATAAATTCGTTAATTTTTAATCACCTTTTCCATAAGACGAGTGGTATATGTTAAAAGAAGTGACCACTTATTGAAGTAAACTTATATTTAATTAATCAATAAACTTGGGATTTGTATGCTATTAAAGATAGCGTAGTCACTATTTACATGAGAAAAGTTTTTGCTCTATACCATTTTGTGCTATTGACTTTTATTTCTGCGTATCTAGAGTTGCCGGTTCATTGATTCGAATAGCTTCTGGAATTCAAATTTCCCCTACTGTTATACAACCCTTTTAACCGACCACCTTAGCAATGCTTCATCTCCTGCAGCAAATATTATTATACACAGACACATGAAATATCCTTTCTGCCCTTTAATATTTACTCGTTTGAACATCAACCCTTAAGCGTTTATTGTGCAGAATATAGTAGTAGCAGCAACAGATACTTGCTTATTTTTTCAGCCCTTTGTTGAGTTCCCTATAAACCATGTCTGTGATATAGGACTACCTAACCCCTCCTCACCCTCCCTTACCCCTACATATTATTTGATGTCCTTTTTCCATAAGCTTCCTTGTTATCTCCACAGTCTTCTGTAGAAACCCCCTTCCCATAAGGTCCCCCAGTCAAATGGTCGATATATCGTCCACCGAAACACACAGCACGAAGCCTGTGAACTTCCCGCAACTATGTATGGAAGGTCTATACCGTAAGGCCTCTGCGAGAGATGCCGGAGGCGATTTGCTACTATTATGTTCTGCCATGTTATCCATGTAGTCTATAGGACTACTACCTTTAGTAATGAGGTACTGTGTTTTATTGAAATATCCGCAAGTGCAGGACACATTTGAGCTGTAATTTTATATGCGATTTGCCTCTGAGCCTCAGTCTTAAGGCACTACTCAGAGAAGGTAATGGAGACAAAGGGGATGCCTGGCACAAACAGTATAACATTAAGGAATTCTGATTCGTTTTCTGGGTGACGCGTTACCAGACACCAGACAGGAAGCTGGACGTCTCACTGGAGAACAGTGCTCAAGCTTCCGCCACTGGCCTTGAGTACGATGGATCGCATATCGGGATTGGGCCTCTTAGAAGAACGTAGATTTCCTGAGATTTCATTCCGAAGATTTCAACTGTAATATTTGCCGAAACGCCGGTAAATCTGGATTCCTCTACGCGGTCTGATCCTGAGAAATCCTATTGACGACATTGCTTGAAGTTGTTCTTGTTTGACTTTTGGAGTTCTGTCCTAATTTTGGGATATTGCATGATTGTCTTTAGGAGTTGGTTACATGCTGATGTTTTACCTTATTGGTTATTTTAGTTGTCTGTTTACTTGCTAAAGAAATAATAATTAACTGGCTAACGGGCGAAGTAACTAAATAAATTACTCAGTTACAACGTATTAACTAATAATAAACAATTAACACTCCAACTGTCTACATAACCAGTGGGCTTACTAAGCTAGATTTTTAAAGGCTAATACAACAAGGAAAATCTGTTGTAAAAACCAAAATAAATGGACCTATCACCCTGCAGATATGTACAATTTTTATGTCATTTTCCCACTTTCCATTTTAGTATTTAGGCACCCACCTACCCGTCACTATTTCAAGTGAGCACATACCAAGATATTTTTCTGCCGAAATTTTATATGCATTTCTATTTCCCACATTCGAGAAACGACAATGGGCAAGGTCCCTGTTATATTTCTGCCCCAAGAATAGTACCTTTGTCATACACATTGTACGAGTTAATTGCCTTCTGTCATATTATTCGTAAATCTTCATTTTCCTTCACAGGTTATTTTGGACTGTATGCTTGAAAGTGATATTTCTTTGTCAGTCTGTGCTGCCTGAAATTCATGATAAAGGCAATTGATGGAAGAAAAGTACAACTTACCGCATTTTAAAGCATTCGCGTAGCAAAACAACACTTCCAATATCCCAAAAACTTTAATCGCTAAAAGACAAATTAAAATACAGATTTGAAGGGACATGTTAACCAAAGAGAATGGAAACTATTAGCAGAGGGAAAGATACGGTGACCTTAACATTGCATGACGTATGCTTTCTTTTGTTGCCCAATTTTTATCTCTGTCTTTGTCTAGCCGTTCATCATTACCTGGCGCCCTCCAGCAGTCTTTTGTTTCATGTTTATCCATGGCTCATCCATCTTAATTCTGCATGGTATTAATCTCGCTCTGTCTTCTGCCAGTACCTGCCCCTTTATACGTAACCGAGTGATCTCCAGCTCATGAAAGAATATTGTGCACATTAAGTTTATGCCCTTCGTGTATTGTGGATTGGCTACTAAAGATTGACGTATTCTGAGAGCAAAGTGGGAGGTATGAATTATATACTTTAAATTCATCATTTATTGTCGTGTTTTCATTGCCGCGCTGAGGTATGGTTAAGTAACAGGTTTATAAAAATAACAGAGAGGCGGTGAAAATTATATTAAGACAAGCACCACGATTTATTTTCCGAAGCAGATCAACCGGAGGAGGTTAGGACGCATAGGATACGTATCAGGTATGCAGTGATGAAAGTGTGTTGAGAATCACTGGAAAAAAACATCATAATTGTCGAGCTTAACAATGTGGAGCATGAGATTTGTCTGAAATAAAAATATTCGATTCCTACTTCGAAAAAAGCACACTGCCTCTCCATTATAGAGACCCAATTTTTAATGCTTTATAGGGAAATAACTGTTTTTGATAAACATCACATGAAAAGCTTAAATACACATTGCGAGGACGTGTAAAGGTGTACGGCCTTGCTTATAAAGTAACAAGAGTGGCAAAGTACATATAAACGTAACACTGGGACACGTTCGTGTAACCATTGTTGCCGTGGAAAGGCAATAAATATTACATATTCTGAGTGTGTGTCTGTAGCCTTAGTTATCCAGCATGCAAAGCGCATGCGCCGTATCATATTGTCTTCTGTGACCTGTATGGCTGTACCGTACTTTTCCGCATTATCTCATAAAGGGCACCATTTCCGGAGGGGGGGGGGAATAATATTGAGCATAAAATGTGTGTTCTGATTTTCGCTACAAATTTTGTCTGAAATATTTCTCATTCTAAGAAGAATTCAGCGAGATGCTGTCATAAATTTACCTAAGTCTTCATGTAAAGTGCCCATTATTCTTGTTAGATTTTAATAGAACTTGAACTTTTCTCGACAGATTTTAGAAAAATTCTCGCATATAAAATTTTATGGAAGTCCGTCCAGTGGGATCCGAGTTGTTCCATGCTGACGGACGGACAGACATGACGAAGCTAATAGTCGCTTTTCGCAATTTTGCGAAAAGCGACTAAAAAATGGTGCACCATATCCAGGGGCTATGTCTGTCCATCCGCCGTTCTGTGTCGCTCTGTGCCTGCTGTCATTGCCTACACCGTCGGAAGGGCTTTTATAAATTCATACGTTTTATATTTCACTAAAATGTGTCGAAAATTCGCAAATCTCTAAAGTGTTTATCTATAATAAGTCCAAGTTTACAGACTTTTTCTTAAGTCCCAGAAACGTTTTATAGATTCTGTTGTACTCCGACGTTGAATGCAGTTCCCAATATTCTATCATTACTTCCATTTTAAGTAGATTTAATAGACCGCAGATTATGCTGGTAATTCTTTGCACTGCAGCGTGAAGTACGCGTATGTACGCACTTTTTTGTTGGCCAGTTCGGATGGTGCGGTGTAGTAGCAACCGTTCTCTAAGTCTTCAAAGAAACAGTTTGATCTTGGGTCTGGATTCAGACTGCTCAGAATAACGTACAGTGACAGGTTCTTCTGCACACGGTGAGTGAGGAGTTGCGGACCCTGCCTGAGATCCCAGAAGCCTTGAACCTTCCAAGAAGAACTTTGTTGTCTGCGAGGTACGAAGGGAATTTTTAGGTAAAATATAGATTACTTCATTCTCTTACCAAAAGCCATACAATTTTGGCCTGGCTTCACATTATAATATTCTGACAGTGTTTTGAATTAAATCGACATGTTGGAAACATGTAGTGAATTTTAGTGTTAGGGTTTAAATTGCATTTTTCATTTACAGTAAGTGTTTCGACGTCGTTCTCTTAGTTCTTCCCCTAATGAATTACGAGTCTTGGCTGCTGATGATATCCTGTTGTAAGGAGGTAGAAATTTCCATTTGAAATGGCCTGCTGTCCAATTCTAAAATGAAAATAATAAAATGAAATGCTTCCAGCACGCCATTTCTACATATTTATTGCCTTGAAAGTAAGATGATTTAGGAAGCAAATTGCATGTTTTGTCATATTCCAACATTGACACTTCAAGAGTTTAGGACATTTACCACAGCATGAAGCGAAAACAAGGAACTGAGAACAGCAGCGTGTACGTCGTTTTCAAGATTCCCCTTCCCCTTCTTCTCCTACAAAGAAAATTAAGAAGAAAGAAAGGCAAGTTATTTATGGTATCCTGTAAGTTAGATGGCTCTTATATCGTCCAGTTCCTAGTAGGAATTGCAGGTAGCTAGTTCCGAATTTCAAAAATAAATAGTAAATATCGCAGTAAGCGAATTAAGTTTTATGTTCTTTGAATAAGACACGACTATCTCCCCCCCCCCCCCCCCCCCGTCCAGTCATTCGGTATGTTTTACGATATGACAATGAAACCTATTGGCTTAGTGTTTAAAAATTACATTTTATTTCTTATTTAATTTCTGATGCCATGTGGAATCCTAAACAGAGTGAGCTATATTCTGTACGTGTCTTTCTTCGTGATGTGCTTCTTGTCGTAACTGTCATGTATTGTAGTTTAAACCTGTCAAAGAGCAGAGGCAATTTTGTTTGCCATCTGCTGTAGCATCAGTAACTTTGCATTTCGCTCGTAGGCCTAGAGTGTATGTATATGCTTGGCAAGGTTCTTGCAGCAAACAGCGATTACGCCCCCAAACATAACATAGGCTTCATCTTTATAATGTGCTCTGCGAGGTACGAACTGGTTCTGTGTATATTTAATATGAACATCATTGCTTGACAGGATACAGGAGAGCTGTTTGTTTCTGTTTCTAATGCAGTGCTTGCTTTTAGTTGCTAAATACCTTACCAATCCAAACTGACAAATCGCATTTATTCAGACTAATATGACGAACATATTTTTGTCCGTTTGAATGTATGAGTAGGATACGTAAAAGCATCTTTACAGGATATACACATAAATATTTTGTAGTATAAGTGGAAATAAATTTCCACTAAGTTTTAACGATTATGGAAATATAAACCCTTTTACATGACAGTAAAACAGGTGTTTCCTTTAAGCGTGACGACTGAAGATTGTGTAAGTATAAATTGTGTAATGCTTTGTAAATAGAGCACATTTCTTATAGATGGCAGAGCAATCGCAGGAGATTGTACAACACTTTCTTTAGCGAAAACGTAACAGGTGCAGTTATTACACAACGGAGTTTCTCCAAATAACAGATCTTTGTTCAAATGTTAGGTATAACAATTTATGGATACCTGAAGCTTTTACTGAAATAAGTTTTCTCTGAGATGAAAACTCAGGAGATGTGCCTCAGTTTCTGTAACGACCGTAAACGTGTAAGTGAAGGCTAACTGAAGCCCTTAAGAACGTTGTCATTGACACAAATTCATTAATAACTGGAACTTGTGGGCAAAATTCAGTGTGCGCAGGCCTGGCTGAACCATCATCACGTAGCATGTCTTACGAGAGGTCCATAGCCTTTACCAAACCGAGTTCTTCACAGAGTGAGGTCTAGTGCCCCTCTTTAAACTTCCAGCATCTTCTTGTTTCTTTAAGGTCTGCCAGTAACTGCTTACACCTTCTTCCCCGTCTTCCCGTCCCTTCTATCTTCGTTCCAATAACATGTTGTAGAAGGCCTTTCGTACGCAAGATGTAACCAATCCAGTTAACCTTCCCTTATATTACTGTATGTAGGATGCGCCTTTCCTCCTTGGCTGTACGTAATATTCTTCGTTTTCGACAAGGACGTGGCTAAACTCATTAAGTGATATTGTTGGTCGCCTAGGGCGGCATAATTTGGAAGACATTTTCAGGAAGCAGAAATAAAGTCTTTTGCAGACGGGATGTCACGAAACTGACTAGAAAGTGTATCGTTACACTTGCTTTCTTTTGTAAGGGTGCAGTCATCAGTGATAGACACGTTGATCGTCGAGAGAGGCGATCTGGGCGGCGCCGCAGCAAGCCTAAGCCTAAGCCACGCCTAAGGAGGCAACCTACTTTGAGTCAGCCGTGAGTGTGGGACAGCAATTCCATATGCCATGGAAATCGGCCCCACAGTTTCGGCACTATTACGTGCCTACAAATAGATGGACACGTAACGGATATGTCTTCTTAAAATTGTTTCTACGGCGTGGTTATGAAAACTGGACACCCAGTTTGCCATTTTATCTTATCATCAAAGTAACTACACAACAAACAACTACCTGACACTTCCTCTGTGCCGCAAAAGAAGCACCAGACTCCTTCAGTGAATACAGCCTTTATC
Organism: Coptotermes formosanus; assembly: GCA_013340265.1. Lineage (NCBI taxonomy): Eukaryota > Metazoa > Arthropoda > Insecta > Blattodea > Rhinotermitidae > Coptotermes > Coptotermes formosanus. The sequence continues at coordinate 4,240,098 of BLKM01001294.1, read as the reverse complement.
TAGATGCATTAGGTGGCGTCCTCACAGACTAAATAAACATTTTTTCATCTCCGTTTAGTCTTCAGCACAAAATCACCAGTCCGCCTACTTCGCCTGTTTCTCGAAGTTTCTGAGCGCTGTATGCTGCTCTGAAGTGCTCCTCGTTGGCTGCCTCATTATTGAGGTTAATTTCTTCGTACTAATGAAAGGGAAGTGACAAAACAAGTGTCGTCAGATTTGTTCTTTGGATGATACTTTACATCTTAACGGGTCAATGGCTACGTTTACTCCACGACTTGTTTGCTTTTTCGTGGAACTTTAGTGACACGTTTAATGAGCTCCAAAGGTATAACGTACGTCGAGGCTTAAGGGGGGGGGGGGGAGAGAGACATATGTTTTCAGAGGTAGAGAGGAAGACTGGATTTTCTATTTTCGAAGTTTGAAGTGCAGTTGGAATATTGTGATTTTGATGCATCGCTTCACGGATACAGGGAGTTTAGACGTGCTAATGGATTCTAGCTTCAGCCGTTTTAATGCATCTATCATCTTCATAACACATTTAAGATCAATAATATTCTCTCATTTATACCACGGTTTTCCAGCTCTGTATTCTACTTGTTTTTTAATCGTACTCTTTTTATTCTTTGTTGCCTCTCTGTTTTCACCTTTTTACTCAACTAGCTGACGTGTTCTACTTTACATAAGTAACACTACGTATTCTGTCAGACACAACCTGTATTTGTTATAATTTTTTTAAACTCTACATGTTTCGATAAAGCCGATCATCATCAGGTGTTTGTTTATTCAAAAACTTAAAATTAGTTAAGTATTAAAACGACTTTTAAACTTCTCTTCTTTTATGCTTTTTGAATCCATTACTTAATCCATTATTTAAAAATCCATTATTTAAAACCGTCCAATGTTGGTCGAGTAATTAGCTGTCTACTTCAAAGTACGTCAGTCAAATTGAAAGTGTTCTCACTGCGCAGTTTTCTCATTCCTCTCCCATCTGGTTATGGGCTATGTTCAAATATACAACTCAGTAACATGGTTTCTGAACGTCCTTAGTGTCTGTTTAAAGTGCGTGCACTAATTCTTCAGTACAGTGGTTATTGTTAACGACAGTACGTTTCCGGAAGTTCCAGGAATTTTGCCGGGTTCTTTCTTTTGGGAATGCTTGGATTAATGACAGGCTACTCCCTCCACCGGAAACACTTGTCCTCTGTCCTCTTCGCCTGTGGCCAAGTCCTCTTCTTTCCTGTCCGGACATTGTCGCCCCCGCCCTCTACTTCTTTTGCTTCCTCCAGCTTTACGTGGCAGTGTGGTGTTATGATCAAGCTTTTGTCACGTAATGCAGTACTTGCATCCTAAGGCGCTAATATTTTCATGTCTTGTTTAATGACTACTTAAGTACTCTCTTTCAGTTCATTTCAGTCCACCCAGAACAAAAGAACAGATATGTTACTGAAAACTACTGCTGACCAGCAGTTATGTCTGCTTACTTTCATCTTCCGCGCCACCTAACGGATTTCGATCAAATTTAGAAACCCATCTTGGTCTATACACTGTATCTTATGGGTCAATATCGGTAGGATATACCCCGTAACTTATGTAAAGTCTGTGTTCATCGCGGTTTTCAAAAGGCGTTCCTTACAGAACTTGGTACATAATATATTCTGTGTGTGTGTGTGTGTGTGTGTGCTTTTTTTTACATGAAAGTGTGTGTAAGTGTTATAAGAAGTAGTTTATCCCTGTGGATTTTTGTATTATTCTATTACGTTGTACAGTGCATAAAATTCCACGCGGACACATCTCCGAACAAATGTAGCAACATTAGCAGAAAGCCCCTTAATTAATCTGTGTAAGGCGGAACAAATACACTTGTTTCTTAATGCTTTAAGAAATTAATTGTTTCCTTTCCTCCCTTATATGAAATATGTGGAGGGGTAATATTTGCTTGCCCCTCTACCTGTCTAAATAACACTTTAAAGGGAAGAGTAATTATTTTATTTTTATTGGCTTAGTTCGTAATTAATTGAGGTAATTAAAAGTCCCGTATGCATATTCGAATAATGTAATGATTTTATAACTTATATTTGGAATTGGTAAGTGGCGATATTGAAACATCGATGTTAAAATTTTAACAGATAAATTGAAGTTGTATGTAACTGTTAAATTTTCCTTTCGGTCTGGAATGAGTGTCGTTTGTCGGAAATGTTTTGTACACGAACCGGTAATAGAAATTTGGGTTCTCATGAAAGCTAGCCTGTGTATTGTTGTAAGCGAATTCCAGCAAGGTCAAAACTATGAAGACCATTCCTGACTCGGATAGTACCGATAAGCGTGACTGCACTGAGAAGCACACCTTGTTTTCACCAAGCAGCAAGCCTGGCTTTGTGTGGTATAGGTGCAAAATTCTTCCCAATCCGTAAAAATAGAAGAAATAATATTTGGAGGGGACAAAAAAGAGTTTTATTAAACGACGCTGTCAGTTGCTAAGATTATATAGCCTCGAAAATAAATACATGAATTAACCTTTTAAAGCCTAGCGGTAACTTTACATACCACCAGGTTTAACATTAAAAAAATTCTACGTGGTGCCCACATTGCGTTTATGTGTTTTATACGGATCTCAGAACAAACAGCAACTTTTTGCCTTATAAAACATTAAGAGCTTGGTTTATATAACCGGAGTGGAGAGTGTTTACTGCGCAGTACGCACTGAGTCCTTATATAAACCAGATACGCTTCGTCTTTAAAGGGTTAATGAAGCTGGACAGTTGGTGGAATGATACTGGATGGAAAGTACCAATAAAATAATTGCTGAGGTTGAATGTGTATTTACTTCATGTCATTTGGTGGAAAACCTTTCAAAGCGCTGGCATGTCTTGTCTTACTTTCTCATATGTGTTTAATTTACCCTCCCACTAACTGAAGGTAGGTTTCTTACGAAATTTTAATGAAGAAAGAGCATCCTTGTAAGGCAAATAATAATGATAATAAGATAAATAGTTATTAGAAACACAGGTTTTGAGGTTGCGGATTGGGTCAATAAATTGTTCTGGGGTTCGTTGGACTTGTAAATTCGGCTGCCAGAACACTATGACGGAGTGGTTGACCGAGAGGCTGACTGACTTATTATCTGACAGTTTGACTGGCTAAACAGTTGTTAAGTAGGCCTGTCTTACTGGCTGGCTGACCGACTGAGTAGCTGATTACCTCACTGGTGGAGTGACTGTGTAGCTGCCTACATTTCTGATTAATTGAGTAGCTGACAGGATAAAAGTTGTTGGAGAAATAACTGCCTGCCCGCCCACCTGCCTGCCAGGCTGCCTGCCAGCGTGACTGGTTGGCTTTCTGACTGACTGTCTGCCTGCTTTAAAAACAACTTGCTGATTGACTGTTTAGTTGACTGGTTAGATATCTCACTACTTGGCTGACTAATTGAGTAACCACCTGACTGACCGATTGGCTGACTGACTGATTGACAGGCTGACTGACTGAATGGCATTGTAAGTGACTAGCTGTCTATCTGTCCAACTGATTCATTGCCTGGCTGCATAGTTCACGTGGTATCTGATCGGCTGGCTGGCTGGCTGGCTGGCTGAATAACTGACTCTGACTGATTTAGTTACTTTAGAAACTGCACAACTGCGTGGCTAATTGCCTGATTGACTGTCTAGGTAACAACTAAAGGATCTGAGTAACCGGTTGCTGATTGAGAAACGGACTGGCTGACTGACATATTTAATTCTGCAGCGTCTCGCCATTTTTGTCCATTTCCGTACTGAAAACCAAACGGAAGTACTGTGATTGTGTCACTTCTACAGCTGTCTTTAATGGCATAATAATAATAACAAAGTAAAAATGGCAGATGGGCTCTCAAGCGACCAACACAGGCGACGGGACGTGACGAAATTCGTGCCTTGATTGCCCACTACATGTATGATTTCTACCTATTTTGTCGTGTCAGAAAACGAATGTGACACAACAAAAAATAACATATAAATCCGTAACGCCCAACTAATAAAAACGACTGTTCAAGGTCTAGTAACGTGTAATGGCTGCTAACAATGGGAAGATGACATATAACGCATCCAGTGCATTGTTACGCGCGGCTACCGCTAGATGTCATTATGTGTTCACCACTCCGTGAGAAGACTTTTCGTTTGTGGGCGAATGTGTTATGAGCAATGCATGACGGGAAATGGTAAAAATAATAAGAAAAGAGAAGGTATGAAGAAATATTCACTGAAGTTCTTTTCACCTGAGTCTAACGTTTTCGACACTCTTGGCTGAATTTGTTAAATAAAAACAATGGTCATTAGGTGAGTTTCTTTCACGAAATGTGAATTACTAATCGCTGTAGTAAAGTACTGAACGCTAAAATAGTCATAGACAGTAATAATTAAATTCGGTAGAGGCAGTGTTTCTGCAGGTATTAACATGTGGATTGAATTTCATAAAATAAAAAAAATGTGCTTTTGATAAGTGTGTATTCGAAAAGTTCGTTGGTGTCACGCAATGGAAGAGGCGAGAAGATAGTGAAGGAGCGTTACAGGCTTCTGTTTTTTCTCCATGTACCTCAGCTGTAGTCACTGATCGGTTACAACGGAATGCTGTAGGGGACATTTTGGAAAATTAATAGCGTTTATCATAAACAGCAGAAAGCAAATAGGCTAACTGTAATTTGATAAGTAAGAATATCTTAAGGATGCCTTTATACCGTTAGGCGGAATAGGCGAAAATGTGGCAAAGGAAGGAACTTGGCTTCTGTTTCTGCTCATTTGCCTCAGGTATGGTTTGTAAACAGAATGAAGTCACGTTAGGATTATCTTAGTGTCACATTGAACAGAATTTCTTAATCTGCTTGGTTAGAAAGTAATGATAATATTTTGCAGAGGGGATATGCGAGAGAAATTGAAATCCTGTGATTGGTTATTATTCGTACTAATCTAGACCAGTTCATTTATTTATACCGCAAGCCCTGCACTCTCAACTAGATCACCGTTTCGAAATTAAAATACATACACTTTGTCTTTATTCTGTAATGAAATTGTCTGGGTTAAGATTTGGTATACACAATTGAATGCTGACGTTATATGGCGTGAATACTTTTTGCCATACAGTAGTAGACCAAACTATTAAGAGGGGGAGGAGGAGAAGGGGGAAGAAGAGGAAGAGGAGGAGAAGGAAGAGGAGAATTGGGAAAAGAAGAAAGAAAAAGAAGTGTCAGGGGTGCGTAGTGACAGACACTGGCCTTATTATTGCGGGAGTTTAACAGAAAAATTTACTGCTTTGAAGACCCACACGCTGCTCCCGCTCTTCCATGTGGTACAGTTAGGGTGGAGGCGATGAACAGCTTTGGGAAGTAACTAGAGTAAAATTGTGAGAAGTGCAGCATCCCAGTATGTAGCAGAGAAAAGAAGTTCAGAATCCGGGCTGAGTTTTGTGCTTGAAGGGCAGTCTTCTGACGAAGTTTTGATAAAGGGGGGGGCGCGGCGGCACTACGTACGAAGCGTGCAGAGCGACGGGTAAATTTGATAACAGTTCAGCAGTTACGCCAAGACGGAAGAGAACCATGGAAAGCCTTGAGTGATTTTACCGGTTGCGTGTACTCCGGATGCACACCTACCTAACCAGCAGACCAGCGTCCACGTGCGGAAACCCTAGTAATACTCCTCATGTCTGCAGGTGCTTGACGTTTAAAACACACAGATATGTTCTGCATAGGTTTGCATGTCTGTTGCTTGGGATCAGAAAACGTCCAAAGGCTGAAAATAAGTTTTGTTTTGTTTTTATAAATGTTTGTTGCACATCTTATTATAGTTACCTTTCTTTGAAATTTCTTCTTGGTCGTATTTTTTTGCTCCTTCGCGATCTCGATTTGATCCAGCTTAGGGAAGGCGCCTATGGGCTGGACCCCTTTGGGTGACCACAGGTATTGGGTACCTGAAACGAAGTTTATAACTGCTTTTCAAAAGTGTGTGAGGGAATGGGAACTAAAGATTGTTTGAGGGGGCGTTATGTATTTGGTATGTGCTCTTTCTCCGGTGACTGCTGTATGGTTACCACTGGGTATATTTTCATATTTGCGTTACGTATTTGTAGTTTGCGTTATTTACGTTTTTAGACTGAAATCGATCTGCGTTATATGTGCATATATATATATATATATATATATATATATATATATATATATGTACTCTCATTTCGTACATACTACAGAAGCTAGTGTTTTTCTTAGAAGGGCCAATCAGTTAACGTTGTAATGTGAGAGGATATTCTCAATTTAAACAAATAATTTTATTCTCAACACGTCGGTAACGTAATGTTAAAAAATATAGCCAGGAAAATAAAACCTACTCAGTGAGAACCACTTTCTTAGGAAGTCAGAATATTGAAACTAAGTATAATTTTTTCACAATTTCCTGGGTATTTCATAAGGTGGGTTGGGCCCACGAAATCTCCGTCTTTGAACACTGCGATGTTACGTTTCTTATTTATAATGGAGTAAGTAGCTTAGATATAGTTTATAGCTTCGAACGGTAGGATGTTTGGTACGTAACGAATTTGAATGGAAAATTCGTGGGTTTTTTTTAGTGATAACTGTCCTGTGATTTGCCTGGAAAGAGTGCGGAAAATCACGGAAAAATCTCAGGGTATGTTCTCTGCCAGCCGACATTTAAAGCCTTCACTCTCCTATCCATTTAGCCGTTATCATGCATTGTGCAATTTCCCAGCACGGCCCGAACGCACTCAAGAGAACGCCACATTTTCTAGAACCGAAAGTTTGTATGAAATGCTTTGTTTTCTTCATTTAAATGTTGTTTACATTTGTGCCATCCACATGCATGCATTTTTATGCATTTGTTTTGCTCCAGGTTTTTTTTTCCATTAACAGGTTAATACCACACATATTTTCTGTTTTTTCCCCCAAACAAATGGATTTACAAATTTTTCGTTTTTATCGTGTACAAATTGTTACCAATTTATTATTTTTTCCATTAGGAAGTATTTATTTTTTTATTTTCTCATGCTCCGTTTTTTAAAAATTTCTTATTTTCCTCGCACCCTAGTGTACACGCGCGCATTACTCATTCGCATGCACAGCAGATAGGCCTATTTCAGCTATTAGTAAGATTGTATTAGTATGTTCCACTCTTGCGTTCTGATTGGAGCGTGTAACGCGAGCAGCTCTGTAGGAAATTCCTACGACGAAACAAGCTACGTGCGTCGTAGGAATTACTGACAGGGTATTTCAGGATGCAAAGGAGTGAAGGATAGAAGACACACATACACACACACACACACACACACACACACACGCGCGCGCGCGAGGAAGACGAGGACGGGGACAATCCATGTTTTGCTTGACTGAATCAAAATCAATGAATAGAATAAGGAAATACTAGTAGCTGTACCTAGGAAGACAAATTCAGCATCTTCTTCAGAAGAAGGAATGGGTGGGGGGGAGGGGGGAGAGAAGTGTGAGCTAATCAGAATCTCTGTCTCTCCTGTAGGGAAATTCCAGTGGCGAACTGTCGACGGTGGTTTCCGCGTCTTTTGTAGCCTTTGTGTTCGGTATTTGGCCGATATTTTGTTAAAACTTGGCCTGAGAATCATGGTATTCTGTCCATCCCATTTTAAAAATGTTTTAACTTTTCATTTTTAACAATATTAAAATGTCGATATTTTGCTTTTTGAGATGCAAACAACGCTCACGTCTTTAAGGATCTGTCAGAGGCTTGTAATTTCAATCAACCCTTCGATGAAGGATAAAAAGGAAAATGAAATTACTTTTCTGTTTTGATACTACCCGATTTCCGAAACAGCACCACTTTTAGTTGAAAGTTCCTAGGTTTCGTCCGTTTGTCTTCATGTTAAAAGTAGCTTCGGATATGAAGATTGGTATGGACCGTTGGTGGTATGATTCTGACAGGGAAACATAGAAATACTCAGAGAAAACCCTGTTTAAATTACGCTTACATTTTCGTCTAAATTATGCATAAACATCTACTGCCTTCCCTTTAGAGAACACAATCCGTTTCCATTATAACGACCGATCAATTGATATTGTTGAGTGAAATCTTCATTGCTTGTTTTTAGACCAACATGAAGCACACCTGTGCATTGTGTACTGGCACAAATTTACGTAAATAAAGGAACCACAATTTGGTAAATGCATTTAATTGTATTTTATTTCATGCACGCGGCGTAGGGAAATTGTAGATTTACTTAATGATACAGCATTTGATATTTGTAGTTATGCCTGGACTTAAAACGTTATGATAGGCGTTTAGGTAAATTCGAAATAACAGGTCTTCTTTGGGCGAATTATTTTGGTTTGATCAGATAACATTGTAATCATTGTAAAGTGACGAGAAGGTATTTAGGGTGGTAACATGTTGTGGAAACTTCTACTGCTGCAGGTAATTATGGTAACTTAAGAACTTGCACGTCTTATTTTATATGACAACTAATTGGGTATGTAATTACTTGCTGAATAGTTGGTGACAAGAGACAGAAGGGAAAGTACAACAAGTCGAATTGTACAAGTATGTAATCATTTAAATACTCAAATACGGTTTTATTTTCTGCAATATGAATGGCGATCACGGCCAGTGATTTTTAAGGAATTCTGGAAAAAAACTGATTCAGGATAATTTATCTTACCTGAGAATTACATATGCATATGTTTATATGTAGTAGAATGCTCATTACATAAATTTCCGTCAGTACGTATCACTACAAGAAGACGAAGCAAATATTAAGTTCAGGCTAGGAGTCCATTAAAGTTTTACAAAATTACGTCTATTTCAGCGTAGATAAGAAATTTGTAGAGTGACAAACATCAAAGTATGGGATCCTATTACGTGTGGGAATGCAATTTTTTAACAAGTCTTAAATATTTCATTCACCAGGATGTACTTTTGAGAAAAGGGACTGTAAGACACAGCTTTTATGAAAAGACGGCAAACGAGAACATTCAAGACTGAAGAGAACATGCTGAGCGAATACAGGTCTTGAAAGGTACTGGGATTTCATTGGAGACGGATAATGATAATGACGAAACAGGTTGTAACTCTTCACCCTGAAGAAGGAAAAAACGAAGATTGCACGCGAAGAGCGAACTGTCGGCATTCTTGGTATCTCAGTCCGAATCTTTAATGAGCCTAGTGAAATTGTTGGGCCGTCTCCGGTAATTCCCGGTTTTCTTTGTGGTTGAAAGCCCTTAATTCTCTCAGTTCCACATCGCATATTAAATTACCCTCTGGAAATGTTTACGTGTTTAATTTACCTTTCTTACAGGAACCAATTATAACGTGTAAATATATTCAGTGTGCATTGAGCGATTTTTAATATCTGAATGAAGCGTTATTAATTAATTTATTACAGTTATCAATATATTTTATGTAGTTACTATGAATGAGTTCAGTCCTAAAATTAAGCCTTGATATTCAAAACTTTATTTTCATTAAGACCGCTTCCCCTAACCAGGGAACTCAGCAGAGTGTATTCACACTATTAATTAGCAATTCAACTTACAAGCTTAATTCTGAAAAGTAACGCACACACTTAAGGGCATCAGCGCATTGTGTAGTATCGTGAGAAACATTTCTTAATTTCTATTGCAAATGACCTCTATTAGTGATATTAAGTAGGCTTATCCCTCTATGTATAATGGCCATGGTGTTAGGGAGAGAGAAGTCACAGTCAGGTTCCCTGTGAGGTACGTGCAGAGGCAGAAGAAAGCGTTGAACTTGGAGCATGCAGTACAATAGACAGTGCGTGTTTCTGTGAGGTACGATCTGAGACTGGAGAAGCTATTGAGCCTCGCGCATATAACGGAAGTAGTACCACCGAATGGAGTGACTCCGATAGATGGAATTAGCGCTTGCTTTAAACTAAAAATAAGGAAACCTCCGATTAAAAAGGGCTTAGATTAGCCCGTGAAAAAGATGGGCACGTGGCTAGTAGGCCTTTTGTATTTAGTACCTTTTCCATTGTGGTATTAGAGGTCGTCCTTTTCTTCGTATTATTCTGCATTTCCCTTTTCTTTGAAAATGTAGTAAACTTCACTAAAACTGCCTCATATCCTTCTCCCGTTCCAAGTCTTTTCACTTTACCTGCCCTTGAACGTTCTGTATTTCCACTTAGTTTAGGAAACTGCTCTATTGTTTCCGTGTGTTTTTTTCACTATTCATTTATTTAAGTCCAAATAATGTTAACTTATTCCTTCACAAAGCCTCTTCAGGCTCTACTTTGAAAAGTGTTTTTAAGGCTTAAATATTTTTGAAGTGCAGGAATAGATTGAATTTTCATTCACAAATTAATCCACGTATTAGAGCCAAGAAACGTGCCGTTCAGTTCAAAGTTTATTGTTACCAGCTCGGGTATCTAAGAAGGTAAAAAATAAAATATGCAAAATTATTATTCCTGTTTCTTTTTTCGTGTGTGACACGTGGGCTGTCACTCTGAGCGGTGAGTTCGTATGGGCCAACATATTTTTCTAAGCAACTACAATATCTACAGTGATGAAAATTGCCCACATTCGTACTTCACTGTTTCCTGTATCTTGACATATTTACAGTGGTTCAGGCCTGCTATTAGACAGATTTTAACAGTTTCTTCTAAAGTACCAGATTTCAGAAGAACAGGGAACTGACAAGGATGTAATTGACTGTGAGGACGGAAGTAACAGGGGGTTGGACAAAATTGTATAGTGTGGGTCTTAACGATTGGTATTATTTGTATAAAGGTTTATGAAAGCAAGTCAGGGAAGGTGAAGTGAGTGCGTCGCGTGGAGATTATTTGGGGGATTGTAAATGCATACAAAATGTTTCTCTGAAAGGCTTCAGGGAAAAGGCCACTTAGAACAGTTATTCGTATTTGGGATTATAGCATAATACAAAAATTAATATTTAAAAAATTGATTTGTGGTTTGTGGACTTGATCGGTTCGGCCCAGAACAGGACCAGTTTTTGGGTTACTGTGTACAGCGCTAAGGCAGGCGTGCTTACGGGGTTTTCCGGGTGTGTCCAGGCATAACCTAATGTCTGAAAATTTGGCATTTTTGCCACTTTTTTAAGACCGTGCTTTTAAGTAAAATTTAGTTTGCAAATTAAAGAAAATAAGTTTTACTTTATTTAGTTTGTTTGGTCAAAAGAAATAAAGTCCTTTATGACTGAGCATTCAATAAACATTTGCCTTTAAAAAAATTACAAATAAAACTTCGCCAGTGCATACCGTAATGAAATGTGCTCCACATGCTTATAACGGCTGTGGACCTTAGGGTTTCCGAAGTGCTGGAGTCCCCAGAGTGTCTGAGTAGTAGATACTGAGCAAGGCCTCTCTGCTCCATGGAGTTTTTTCGTTACATATTGGGCCTGCATACTGAACTTTGTTACAAAACAACGTTCCAAGGAATTCCGGTAAGTTATGTGACGAAGTAGTGTGAAGTCTCCCCCACGGTATCTATGTTACAGCGACTATAAGCACTGATTCTTCTGACATAGGTCTTAGCGGTATTTGGGAAGTAGCTGACATAAACATGTCCTGCTGTCTGTAGAAAGTTAAAAGTAGCAATCAGTAATTCTTCAGTAGGAGAAATGTACATTATCGCGGAAGTATACCAACAGAAGAAGTTCTGTGAATGGAAATGATCGTGGAAGGAGGTACTGTTACGCAATCACTTGTCTAGCATTTGTTTCTAGATCAGGTGGCCAGCCACTCCGCCGCTGTACTTTGTGGGGCCTGTGCATTGTTCTCCTTATTAACTCAGTTTAACAAGCTGCTGCCGCGCTCTGTAGTAAGAACTTGCAACGTAGGCAGACCTGGTGTGTGAGAGAAAAGCAGTCAAGCAGGCAGGCAGGCGAGGTGTCGAAATTGTCGTCTTATTCTTATTCTTCGACGTAATCATTTCCTCTTCTCTGTCGTCATCGGGTGTATGAGAAACATAAACATCATAGGGAGATTATTGTCTTGTGGACTGTGACACAGTGCAGTCTGGTAGATGTATACTGACGTTTCAGGGGAACTTATTTCCTGCATCTTCAGGGTAGATATTTATGAGGCCCCCGTTGCCTCCGTTGTTGTGAGTGGATAATATCATGTTTTATCTACCCTGATGAAGGAAGCTGCAGTTCTCTCTGAAAAGCTGGTACTATTTACCCCACTGTAAGCTGTCATCATAGAAGGCAGGCTAGCCTCTCTTAGAATCTCGCATAGTACAAAAATGTCAAATAATTCTGTTTGAGGACGTAACCTGAGGTATCCTAGGCTCTGTCAGCAGAGTAAGAAAGTTTCGAAACGTCCATAAACAGAATATATCCTAGCCAAAATTTAAAATTCAAGACTTTACTTTTTGTGGTCTACTTTATTATGAAGTTTCCAGCTCCCCTTAGAACTTACAAGTGGTTACCTTCCAAGTGGTTTCTCTGCCGGTACTTTGTATGCATTTTTTGTCCCCCATTTTACCATACCGAAAGAAGAGTTACAAGTTAAGATGTTTCCAGTGGGAAGTGTTAAGTTCAGCAAAACACCGTCACTCAAATACAGGCAAGTAGAACGCAGTAGAAAGAATATAAAGGCGTACTAAATTCTGTCACCAAATCCGACGGTAAAGGACCACGTGGAAGAATTATTTGTAAGTGGGAGAATAATATTAAAATGAATCTTAAGCTACGGTGTGTGATGAACTAGATTAGATGTCACTGGTTCAGGTTATATTCCATTAGCGGGATGTTGTGAACGCAGTTGTGTCTTTTCGTTGAAATAAAAGTGGGAAATTTCTTAACAATCTGAACGACTTTCAGTAAGGAATCTGCACTGTAGACTTATTTGGAGTAGAGACAATGGCGAGTCTACATGGAACTGAAATATGGTATGCGAGTTCTTGGGTTTCCGCAGCGATGTGGGGGGAGGGGTATCCGTTCTCCTGCTATATGACGCCGCGTCAATGGGTTATTAATTCCTGATGTTTCGACATATCGTAGTGGTTTCATCGTCAAGGATGGAATTGCCTAAGACAGGGTTGACCTACATGCTGCCCTCGAGGAAAGTATTTACGGCCCTTGGCCACCTGAATAACTTCAGAAATATGATTTAACAAACATAATAAGTCTACAAAATATAATGTGACCCACTTATTAGCAGAGAAAATGTTTACAAACTATAACTCGTCATTTTTAAGACAGTACACGGTAAACCAATACTTTGTGTTTTGTCCAGTTCAGTAAGGCCGACTACCTTGTCATTCAACCCTGCATTTTGCGTAACTTATTCTTCGTAAATAACAACAATCTAGTTAGTTCAATCCCCCTCCGTCCTTTTCGATATATGTGTAGACAAGTGCAGCCCTTAGGGCGAGTCCTTAACGAATTATGTGGCCCTCCTTTGTGTTGAAGTTGGCTAGCCCTGGCCTAAGATATGACATTCTTATTAGACGTTTCGATCCGTGAAGATGAAACCTTTACGACTTCTCAAAACGTCGAGAAGAGATTACATAGTGACACAGCCTCGTACACCAGAAGAAATGTCTCTGGGACGCGTAAGTTTAATGGACATCATCAAGGCCATGTAATAAATCCATAGGTGAACATTATGGAAAACTGTAGCAGTCCATAGGCATACTCCGAAGGGTGAGATAAGAAATGACGATTGGCCTATGTAAGGAGTGAAAAATATTTAATTTAAATTATAAAATAATTGAACAAAACAATTTATATAAGAAGCGGTGATGCTGGCATAAAACATAGGTCAGCACCTTGTCCTCGAATTTAAATCACGTGGAAGGAAAAGCGTCGGTAGGTCGAAGAACAAATTGTTATAATAAGCATATAGAACGGGATTAGGCTCGGCTGTATCATGCTCACTGAACTGAGTAGGCCCAGTAATAGAGAAAGCAAGCCGTAGGCCTATATTGTCTTCAGGGTTCTTCATTGGCAGTGTTTCGATGGCTTTTACAAACCGTTTCACAAAAAGCAATTTGTAATGCACTAAATCGTGAAGTTACACAGGAAGGAGCTCGAGACATGTTTTGAAACTGGCGTCGCAGATCCCAATTTACGCGGACAAAAAAAGCTTTGATTAGTAATTTGTCTTATACGACATAATAATAATAATAATAATTATTATTATTATTATTATTGTGAATAATATTCGTATTCTTTGCGCTACCGCCTGATTAAAATCTGTTTAGTCATCTAGGTTATTTTTATGCACGCATTAACACTTCCGTTTCTGGTTTTTATTTGAAGAAACCGTCTTGTCTTTATGACGTGTTCACTGTAACGTAAGATTTCTGTTGTTGAAAACACACAGAAACGTTGTTAGCTTTAAAATTTGCAGAAGATATACTTTTCACGGTTTCAGACTCAAAATAAGTTCAAAATACAAGGGCATATTTTATACAAAAGTTCTTATGCTTAGCATCGGAAAGAGTGCGAAACGCGTTATGACTTCCTGACTGAATTATCAGACAAACGCCTCATTAAATTTATAATATTCATTGTTTATGTAGTAAAGGAAATGCGTCTTTGTCGTAAACATTTCTTTTCATGTTGATACAGCCTTATAAGTTTATTCTGTAAAGTATAATGAACAATAAAAATTATTATAATTGCCACATCTACGGTTTGCTACTCATGGAACTTTGTTTAAGCTTTCACATGAGCGGGGATAATTCATTCTATCCTGGGCATGTTCAGGCGAAATATGCTCATCTATCTTCAATGTCATCTTCACAGCAAGATCTAAAATAAGGACAATTTAACTTCATGAATAGGCTGTTGACATTATTCATTCTGTACGACTGACTTGGGCAGGAGGACAGCTCCTGATAATAGAAGGCGTTTTACTGGAGACTGTTGCCTCACGGATGGTGATAATAGCATTAACAGTAACTATTTGTTGCCGTGGGAGTAATTCCCATATAGAAACAGGAAAATGCTAAATAAACAGAAATTACCGCTTATTATCTTTATAAACATTAAAATCTTACTTACTAATGCTTGATGCTGGGTGATTTCTTTCGGATATCAGCTGATGAGGAGCAACGTCTACATGAGAAACAGCAGCCTACCACGTTTACATAAGAAACAAAACGTTTAAATCGACAGTCCGGTCTCAACCGGAGGTCAAGGGTAGTACGTTAAATATGTTAGCCTCCCTTGACCTTTGCTGTCAATTTTTAAGTTTAGCTTTTCTCTTAAACAACAAGTTTTGGAAAGGAATTAATACAAACAAAGGAGACTGCCATCAGTGTCTAATCATAAGCTTTCCAAAAGTGTCTGTCTTCCTAAGATCCGTTTTTTAGTTCAGTAGATAACGCTGTTGCAAGCAAACCTTACTGCATGAACATTTATGATGTTGATGATCCAGTTCTTGTTTACTTATATGCCGACTCGACAGCCTAATGACTAATTACAAAATCAGCAATGATACCCAGTTGTCACATATGCGCAAAGAACAAACAAATACCAAAAGGAACAGAACACATACAAAATAATACGAGACACTTAACTTAAATAATTATCAGAGGTAAAGGGAGAAAATTACGCACTTTTCAGTATGCAGTTTCACTCCTGGTAAAACTGTACTAAAAGAGGATCGTGTTTTCTCAGTATATCAACATCTGCGATTTAGAAAGGTTTTAGTTGATGCCAACAAAGCAGGACAATTTTTGCACGTAAAGACGGTACTTAAAGCACAGAAGTCTCTGTAGGGTCCAAAACGCAGAGCCAAGATTTTATACCAGGGTAAACATTAATTTAAAAGGCAGTGCGTCAATGTGATGTCGCCTGTCACACAAATGCCGCCGTTTTAGATGTTGTAATGAAGTAGCATAACTGTAACGGACATGGGGGCAGAAACTGTTACAACACAGAACTGCAAACTTCCGCTGGATGCATTCCAGATTGTTGACATTAGATGGTGATGATTATGATGCGTACGATGAATGTTGTGTTTTACGAAGTGCAAATGTTATTGCACACGTAAAATTAAATCCAGGCTTGCCATGGCAAAAGCAACATTCAACAAGAAGAAGGCTCTTTTCACCAGCAAATTGGAAATAAATTTAAGGAAGGGACTAGTAAAGTGCTACATTTGGAGCATAGCTTTGTATGGTGCTGAAACGTGGAAACTTCGGAAAGTCGATCAGAAATACCTGGAAAGTTTTGAAATGTGGTGCTGGAGAAAGATGGAGAAAATGAACCGGACCGATCGTGTGGGAAATGAAGAAATATTACATAGAGTTAAGGAGGAGAGCAGTATCCTTCATACTATAAATGGAAGGAAGGCTAACTGGATTGGTCACATCTTGCGTAGGAACTGCCTTCCTGAACACGTTATTGACGGAAAGATAGTGGAATGTATAGAAGTGAAGTGAAAACGAGGAAGAAGACGTAAGCAGCTACTGGATGACCTTCAGGAAAAGCGAGGGTACTCTAAATTGAAACAGGAAGGACTAGATCGCACTCTGTGGGGATCTCGCTTTGGAAGACGCAATGGACCTGTCGTAAAACAGACTACAGGATGGATAAGTGTGCTAGACCCTTATAGTAATATTTGTTAGCAGGCCTGTGTTTCGAATTTAAGCGGAGTCAAGAATTTTGTTTCTTTGCCGCAACGTCCAAGCAGGTGCACCGAACATTCAACTTAATTTGCTGCTGGAGCCATGGTTCCCGGAGATTGAACTCTACGCCTCCCATCCGCCTGTGAGCGTACATTTTCCTTATGTGAGTCTGAAGGAGTCCGCACGAAGTTCACTCTGTTCGTACAAAATATTCTAAGGGTTCCTGTAACACAGCTTAAGCACCTGAGATATCGGCCTAAGTTCCTGCTCGTTCTTTGAATTCTGCTGAAGTACAATGTAACAAATCTACTGTAGAAATTTCAGAGAATACGAAGGCACTTAGAGCTACAATCGACGCTTTACTATTGTCACCATTCGACGAAGTTTGAGCCCTAGATGTGGGTCTGCACCTCATCAGTCTAAACGTTGAAGTATTGCAATTAAGTGCTCGTCATTCTGTAAATAATTAGTTAATGAGATTAAAACCGTTCTCTTCACCCTCCACCCTTCCCACCCCCTTCCTTTCTTCAGTTGCCTGCGCTTCATCTCCTGGGCCGACACCTCCAGTTTCTCTCTATCAGCAGTTATACCCACCCGCACAACCCGTTACCGAAGACGCACTTCATTTCAGCACAAAAGAGGCCTAACTGCTGTAACTATCATCTGGTGTTCTCTTTCTGATCAATTCCATGGCGTAGGGTATTTCTTGGAAAGCTTGCAGTTGCTCACCTGATCGACATTTTATGCATCTGTACAATTACGCAGTAGTCTCATTGTTCGCAATAGCTCGCCGTTGCGCGCTGCTCTCCGCAACTGGTGTCCGGTCCAAATCATTACACTGAAATAGACCTATTGTGGGATCGTGTCCATCTTCCACGTTGAAGGTGGTTGCTGGAAGCCAATCCTGATGTTGAAATATTTCACAGCCTTCCGGACAGAAGTCTTCAACTTATTTTTCTGCTCTAAGATGTGTAGTCTGCACATTTCTTTCGCTCGATGAACGCCGTTATGGAATTAAATCGCATCAGCATGAGGCGTGTGAACTTAGCCACCCTTTGTATATCGCAAGTGGTAAAGAAATCACGCATTTAATTAGTGCTGCGGTTCGTTTGCAGCCAAATCCACGGTTACTGGTTTCTGCGTTTACTGCATTCTAAAAATGGCGTTATTTTTCTTTGAGCTGGGTAGTTGTTTTTGTTAAGGTGTTTACCCCGTAACATAGCCCCCTCGAGAAGGGTTGTATTCGAGCATCGCGTTTTTCTTCTGCACAAAACATAAAAGCTTACATCCAATTTCAGAATTTGTGCTTCTTCCGTGCTGTTATTACTATTTGTTGGAGTTAAAAATACGCCGTAGAAATTGGCTGCAATTATACAATTTCAGAACGAATTCCTTGGAAATCTGTAAAACTATTCAACAGCTGAAATGAGGGGACACAAAAACATAGGTCTGCTTATCTCATAAGCTCACTGTTCTTTCAAGGAAGGAAATTACGCTAAAAACTGGTCATTCCCTTTACACCTGGGACTTTGCGCGTACACTACAATTTGAACCCTAAGCACATTAACCTTTTAAAGCGTAGCGGTTACTTTACGTACCACCAGGTTTAACATTTAACATTTGTCATTTGTTGCTAATCTGATAAATTTTGCTTTACTGCTTTCGCCATACATTTTTCAGCAGATTTTTTTTTAATTCCCTATTCCTTCCGTCAATTCGGTCATAGCAGAAGTTTCTGAATCTCATTTGTGCAGCTTCTCTTTTATTTTTCCTCTTTTCCTCACAGCCGAAGTTTGATTTTCGAATTATAAGATCCAATTTAATATCACTCTGTCATCCACTTCTATGTTTCTTGACTGGACTCTTCCTCACGCATGTAAGTTACGTGTTTTGCGCATCTTGTTACCCTTGGTTTTGTACTGTAGTAATGTTTACAAGAAACGTACAGAGTTTGAAGCTCCTCACTTCGTAATTTTCTTCATTTTCTTGTTACATCCCCTTCAGTAGGCCTGTACATAATCGATCACTGTTTCAGTGATTTCTTGAGTTTTTGACTTTCCGCTTCCCAGTGATTAACGATGAGTTACAATTAGATATGTTTTAAGTCAACAATTCCTGCCGTGGATTTCCCCTCTGTCCGAATGCAACCTTGAGATTCTATCAGCATATTTTCCACATGCTGTCCCATATTACGTGCATGGCCTTAATATAATAACAGGGTTATTATGACATCAGACACAATCTGCAGGTCGTGGCAGCTCTTCACGCCACACTGGCATTCGTGAGGTGACTTTTCCGAATCACAGACTCGCACTGTGTCGGCTGATGTGGCTGGAAATTTCCCAAATACTTTTCATTTGGCCTACATCCAATCAAGCGAAGAAAAAATAATAGACTATCTTATGGACTGCTACTTGTGGTTAGGCTATGTTAATGAGGCATAGAAGTGAAAACTCAGATGTTACACGTTGTAACTATTTATTACTTAAACCTGCGTAACGTACCAGAAACGCTGAATCTTCAGCAACATCGCTGTGAAAGCCACAAATCTTGCAAGGTCTAGAAGCATGTTTCACAGACCCCACTAGTACCCTCCTGTAGAAATACTTGTGACCGAGAGAATAAAAATGTGATGCATGTTTTTCTGGGCAGCTGATTGTCGAAAGCTGTGTCACCTGCTGTCCTTGTGTAGTAGGAATTGTTGCTTCTTGCTTTTAGGAAGTGAAGCAAGTGAAGCCTTTTTTGTCTGTTCATTAACGTCTTTGATGCTACGCTATGTGGGCTGTTAAAGCGTTACCGATGTTTCGAAGGGACTTCTTTACTAGCCGACGTGGCTTATCATCCCATAATACTCGAATCTTCAACATCACAGCTGTCAGAAACTAAAGTCTTGCCCTGCGGTCTAATTTTAGGAGCCTGTTCGACACTACACTATTTGTATATACACTGAAATTAAACAAACTTTAGATCATCTCGTCTATACATCTTAGTTTTGAAAGGCATTTTCAAGAGTTAGCTCATGAATAATCAAATTCATTTCTCATTTACTAATTTGCTGGCTTAGCAGTGCAAAGGCCAATTAAAAAACTAGCACAGAATAACCACAATACAAATTACACAAATAAACACACACACACACACACACACACCATAACACAATAATCAAAAAAATTTGATTGTATGACAGATTTTATCACAAATTAGCCGAATAATTAAAATTGCAGATCAAATGAAGTACGCAACTAATGTTAAATGTGTTCCATAATTATCATCTGCTTAATAAAGATATCTGTATCATTACATACCAAATTTGCAGCTGTTGTGCGTCTAGCGGAAGGGCAGGGTTCCAAAAATTGCAAATTAATTGTCATACCGGCCACCATGTAACCTCTGTCAGGCGTAAGGGGTAAGTAGGAGAAAAGAAAAGTGTTGGCTGCCATTATTTTTTCCGCTCCAAAAGAAGTCCTCTGCTTTGGCTTCTCTAATTTGTCCACATTTGAATAAACCATTTCCAGGACGTTATTACTTAGCAAGCACCTGATTTATTAATACAGTCTTTCTTAATAAAGAAGAAACATAATTACTGCAATTATTTCCAAATTACGCAACCGTTCTTAAACTGAAACTTACAATTATGAAGCACATTGATTGTTCCATGTATTTTTAACTTTGTAAAATGATCGTATCGCCTGTCAACTTTTTCTTAATTGCAAAAATGGCATATACTCTATTGAGAAACACATACGGCTATCATTATTGCTGGAAAGCTTAGTGATTGTGAAAAATACCTTATGACACTTAGGCACGAACAAAAGAATCGTCACGCCGGAACGATTGTTGGGTTTCTCCGTCGCATTATTATAATTATAGTAAAAAAAGTGAGTTATTACTGATGGAAGGGAATGATATGTGACAGTTATTTTTCACACACATACTGTGTAGGGAACAGAGAGATGCAAACGTTCTCTTCAAACTATTGTCATGACAACACTAAATATACACTGCCTAATCCAAAGATTCTTAAATTTTTCTATCGTATACTCGTATGTCACTAACAATAAGTCATTTTTCTGATTCACACACAGACAACATAGCTGTGCATTTTCGAAAGACCAACTTACATTTCTGGCGTAACAAAGAATAAAATAATCCTCTTGTCTGCGAGTTGTGAGGTTTTCACAGCAGTGTAACTGAGGATTCCCTTCTTCTGGGGTATGAAGATGAGTCAGTGGGTAATCGAATCGGTTCCCGACTTTTCGAGTGAAAGTAGTGTCTCATCCTCATGGGTGGACATGACCTGAGGACATGTGTAGACCCTTGAAGACAAAGATACCACTTTGCCTCTGAAGGTCGCGACCCGCTTACCAGTGACGTTAAGTCACTTGTCAGAAAAGAACATAAACCCCCTTCCCAAATCTAATTAGTGCTAGCATGTCAAAACGTGCATACGTACTGTACAGTTATTTGGGCCGCTGCTTTGTATTAAGGTAGAAAGGCATTTATAATGAACCGCATTGAACATTTTAAATTAAGCCTTCAGGGACGAAACGTGATCTGTTTTACTTAAAGACCTAGGTCTTACCGCGCAGTAAACACGTTTCAGCTCGATTATAAAAATCAATCAGTTAGTGTTGTACAGGGCAAACGTCCCTGTTTATTTTTAGATCCATAAGTAACACATTAATACACTCTGTGGGTACAATGCACTATTTTTTAATGTTAAATTTGCTGGTACGCAAAGTTGCCACAGGGTTTTAAGGGTTAGGCCTTTCACGCGGCGAACATTTGAAATGTCCTCATCAGACGTATGTATTTATCTTCCGTGGTTCCACATCCCCAGTTCTGCACTTCTGACACTACAATGTCTGAAGTCATCAAGTAGTTTATTTGTGTCGAAAGGTACCATAATTTTGCCTGGTGTTTGGAACATTCTTTTTCATTTTGAGTTTATTACACCGTAGCTTTTCGAAAAATGGATCTGTTGTTGTCATCGCGTTCAGAGGCCTTGGGGCCTTCTGCTCATCCTCGTTCCACCTGAAGATGAAAAGATGCACAGTTTTCAAAAACGTAACACGATAGACAAATGTCCAAAATACCAATCAAACCCTTTGAGCTCTACCATCGTCAGGACTGTCAAACTGCCTTTGCGCATTATGTCTTTCATTTATCAGACATGCGATTTTCGACATCCATAATTGCGTAATTTTCAATGAGTAGTTCTGTTTCCCTAGCTTGTATGTGTCTGGCTTATCCTGCGCCCTACGATAACGCTGGTGTCGATTCAATATTGGAATTTAAACATGCGGGATTTTTGATAGTTTTAAATTATTTTATTGTGTAACGTTGGTGGTCTTTTGTCCGTTTATTGATCCGTAAATTATGTGTAATAAAGCTGGAATACACAGTTACACTTGTGGTCTTATTATGGATTAGGCAGTGCAGTGCAGTGGCCCTCACAGACATTGTCACATGCGCAGCCGAATTCACTTGCAAGTATAGTAGTAATCATGTTTCAGGATATGAATCGTTATGGAACGTTGGGCATACGCGTTTTATTTTGTTTAATACAAAAAAATAATAGAACCAGTTTCATATCAGATGTTGGCAATAATTATGCATGAAGAGGATGTAAAACTGTATTTTTCATGTCTCTCCGTATGCAATAATTAACTGAAATAATGTTGCTATGACGGTTAAGATTACCTCTACCCATTGGGATAGCAGCAAACGGCAGACACAAATCCTCTTTGCCTTTGATGGTAATGGAATTTTTACTCTGTTTCTTTCTCATGTATATTATCTGTATATCAAATTTGATTCGAAGCTTACGGTACTCCTCTCTCTCTCCCTTTTATTTTATTTCGATTTTATCTCATATATAACATACATGAAACTTTATTCAGAATGTTAACGTTACGTCTAAACAATATATAGCAGACCTTTAATCCAGGAAAGAAATATTGCAACGTTTTTTACAGAGCAATGCCAGATTTTAACATAAAGGACGCAGTTCGCCTCCCTCAAGCTCTTTGTATGCATGGATGATATTTATAGAAATCTGATGAGAATAAAATATTAGAGCAGTAAATGTTTCCCGTAAGCAGGAGGTAGTGTTTTCATGTTTATATTTATTCACGTAACGTCCTCTCTACTGCACTACTTGTCGAAGAGACAGGTGAAGAATTAAACGGTTGGCCTGCTTACACAGACTTTTTAGGGGCTGAGTGAAAACAGTAAATACTGTGCGATGTTTCTGGTTCTCATGGCGGTGACTATGAAATTAAGGTAGTGTCTTCTGAATTGTGGCGCAGTGTAATGGAGTAGAAATTTACCTACACTTTCGGAGGAAGGTATTGATTTCAATGTATAAGGCAGTACGCAGCGTCACATAGACTGATAGTGCTACCAAGATATTACTGACTCTAAAAACCATAGGCGCAATGCTAAAATACTTATACACATTTTATGCATGTTTACAAAATTATCGGAAATGAAAATTGATTTATTAAAGGTGAGGTCCTATATATCTGTGCTTACGCATACTTAATTTGCGAAATTTGTTGGCGAATTTAGAAACTCTGGTAGTGGAATTTACTCTTAGTGATTAATTTAATTTTGATCCTTATTGGCTGCATATGAAGACGAATTTAGTCTTAGCTGTCAAACTGCTTAACGTACAAAAATTGAAAGTCATAGGAAACTATAAGAAACAATAACGTATAATACATTTATTTTAAACATTTTTGATGCAGTGAATACTTCCCAGCTTACTATACACCACTTCTACCTCTGAACAGTGTAATTTTCTTTGTAAGAATACACTTGTGATTACTACATACAAAATTTAAATCCATTTTTCCTGCTTCCTACCGTGGACCTAATATACTGTAGAAATGCG
This sequence comes from Coptotermes formosanus, assembly GCA_013340265.1. Lineage (NCBI taxonomy): Eukaryota > Metazoa > Arthropoda > Insecta > Blattodea > Rhinotermitidae > Coptotermes > Coptotermes formosanus. The sequence goes on along the minus strand of BLKM01001294.1, from coordinate 4,216,642 downwards.
AAACCTAATACATGGGCCGATGCTTTGCCAGAAAGTGTGGTGGGCGACGCTGTTAAATATATTTGCAGATATTTCATCCACGATTCGATTTTGCTCTCAAAATATATTTTGAAATTGCAGAAGCAAATTCAACTCTTATCACATTTATAATATCTGCATGTTCTTATTTTTTAAAATTACACGAACTACAATTTAACCCAACTCCATGCCGCAGTTAGTGGGCTATTTGTTTTATTGCCTAGATGTTGTGACGTTGAAAAGAAAAGAACCACACTTCGGGCGAAGAACAAGTACTTTGATAGTGTGTAATAAAGTAACATACACCAAAATTACACAACCACAAGTTTAAGTATACATAAATATACGTTTTTATCTGTTGGATTTTTAACGAATATTCCACAACATTTATGTATGCTGATAATCTGATAACGGTTCCTCCGTGCCGAAACAGAATTACGGAATTTAATGACAACATATGTTGATGTGTAAAAATTAAACCTTTTTCTTTAGTACGCCTGTGTTCCTAGGTAATGTACAGGCTTTTTAGAGGATTAACAAAATATGTGTTGGAAAACAGTAGTACAAGTGCATAGGTTTCAAAGATATTAATAAGAAATAAACTAAAAAGAAAAAGTTCTCAGTATCTTCTGCGTGGAACGTAAAGTGTTCGGCGACCTTAAGCGAAAAATCGCATTTTAAAGGTCTTGTAAAAAAAAAGCGAATTTGAAATTTTATATTCTAACTGGAATTGTGACACATTTGCACATATATGTATAAACGCGGCAAACTTCATGGCGTTTTCGTGCAGCTATATAAAATCTTAATACTTACCACGTATCCACGGTTCCTTGCCTCATGGTGTGAAAGTCCAATCATTTTAGGGCATTTCTAGTCTTCTAAATCATCGAAAGAGGAGATGTGCGAGGACCATGTCCAGCACCACATACGGAATGAGAGGCGGTAAACCGGGACGATGGTGAGTCGTGAATTGTTTAAAATTCTTGAAGGAGATGTCCTGTGAATTATTCTTCTCCCAGGAAAGATCTAAAGGTTATACAATAAAGCATGTAACTCCAGTATGTGGGCTGCAGGGAATGGATATTTGTAGCTGCTGTAAGACGCGACCGATTTAAAACAAGAAACGTTAGAATAGAAGGGTGAATAAAGATAAGGTACCCGAAATGTGTCGCAGATCTACGTAATGAAGAAGAAGGCGTGTTCTTCAGAGATTAAGAAAACCGCAAATTCCGTCAGTATAATGCTGATTGAAATTCTGTCTGTGTACTGCTAAATGCAATATTAATCTTTAACCTCTGATCACAAGTCGTTGCGTAACAGCGGCATGTTTTAATTTTAATTTGTGACTCAGATTTCAGAGATTTTGATTAATAGATTTGCTGACGTTTCCTGACTTTCTGAGGGTCTGTAATTCATTACGTCGATATAACTTTGACCAGTGTTCATTGTTTGAAGTTATTTTGATACACACGACAGTCCAACAGTTGGAAGTACTGACGACGTCCGTGTGACAAAAACCATTTAGCTGGAGTTAGCAGCGCGAAAATATCGCATTCGCTGCCTATCAAATGGACAATGTCGACATTAACATTTATATAGTTAGGTACACTCTATATAGCAAACATCATGTAGGGTGTATATCAAACGGACTCTGGCGAGGCTAATATGTATATAGTTAGGTTTATTCCATGCGGAAAAATATCATATAAGCCGCATATCAAGTGGACATTACCCAACTTCGTATCTGTATAACCAGCATTATTCTATATAGAGAAGATCTTGAAGACTGTGTCAAATGGACATTTTCGAAATTAGTGCTTTTGTAATTAGGTTTGCTGTACATAGAAAATGTCATGTAGGCGGTATATCAAACGGGCACTGTCAAAATTGGTATTTGTGAAGTGTTGTATGCTGTATACGTACAGACTGGTATCGTGTAGACTCGGTATAAAATGGACCCTGACGTACGTAATGTTGGTGTAATTGCGTTCAGTGTATATGAACAATTGAAATAACAACGTTCAATTTCAAGCGTGCAACATGTGGTCCATGTGATAAAAACTTACACGTAAAGCTGTACTTCATTCTTTTTTTTTTACTAGAACATTAGCCGCCCTTTAATCAGAGTTGCATGATGGCTGTTCACGGTCTATCATATGTGGTACAGTACGCAGCTTGTTGTATCATCTTACATTAAAATCGGAATTTCTGTGCAGTAAAGGGGCACGGAAATAGTAAGATAATTGCTGGAACTTCTCTTATAAAATCAGTAAGAATGAAGGAAAGGAAAGGAGAGGAAGCATAATGACGTGAGAAAGAAATCTTACTCAATTGTCTTAAGACGTAAAAGTCGGAAAGTCACAGAAGGAATAGCCATGCATGTGCGACATCTTTATAATAATCACTTCCTTCGAATTCTTAATTTCACTATAGAGAAACAATAGTATAGAAACATGCACGCAATTGGGAGGGGAGGCAGGCAGGCAAAGAAATGGTATCAGGGTTAACGACTCATGGCAAGAGCAATACTTTCGTACTTATCCTGTCCATGTTCCAAGTGATGAACTTGTGTGCTGGAATTAAAGACGCCTTGCTGATGGTAATTGTTCTTTGTGATACACAACTGTAAGAAGAAGAAGCTAGAAGACATACGTAAAGTTCAGTTCCAAATAAATATCTTTATTTCCTTTGTTATCACATATATATATAATATTAACTTCTGTTGTAAGATGTTTATAATAATCAGGCGTTTAATGTAGTTCCCCTGCACGTAGAAGGCTCTTACATTATTTTTTATGGTGTCTTTAAGTTTTTCTTGTGTTCTGAGTTCCTGTTTCGCAGTCCTGAAATGTGTTCATTTTCTTCTCTTCCGGTTCTGAGTGCCTTTGATAAAAGTGAATCGCAGGCTTGTTTGCAACCTGGTCTTTGCCTGAAGCTATAAGTATAAAGTTCTTCTGAAACGTCGTGATTTACGAAACGGGTGATGTGCACGGTGTAGGAACTGCTTTGTTTGGTCTGACGTCATACGTTTCTTTCACCACGAGTGAATATCCCATTCGCCAGACCTATGTACACTTTGGTTTGACTAAAATCAAGGCACATCTTCAACACGAAAGAAGTCCTGATTGCCTAATCGTTAGCCATATAAAAGAAGAGGAAATGGTGATATAAGGACGGCGAAGCTTTCGTTCTTACAACATTCTGTTCAGTGACCTAAAGACAGAACACAAAAAGTTCAGTGTTCATCAGCAGAGAGTACAGCGATGCTTGGCCGAATTTCCGTGATGGTGTGACAATATATGGTACTGTCGTTCCATAACGTTGGTTTTATGTTTGTTTTATCTTTAATTCATGTTGCAATCGAAATCATTATGTGTAACAATCCATTTCTAGAGAATTGTCCTTTCTTTCTTTTTCCCCCCTTTTGTCATTAAGTAACAGGTGGAAGTGTCACTGTGCCTGAGATGGTGAACATCCTTTTCAGCTGACAATAATGAGTAACAAATGGCAGAATGGTCAGTGTTTGAGAAGATATTGAACTGCGGAATTGTACAAGTAACACAAAGTAACGAACTCCGTGGAGAAAAATCTTTCCTTAGAAGCTGAAAATCACTCAACGGATGAAGAAAATTGCTACATGCATAGCACCAGAGTTCACTGCCGGGTTCATAAAAGCCAGACACTCTACAGCCATTCTGAGTCATGTGAATCCGGTACACTTCCACGCTTTTTATTTCCTTAAGAACAATGTTAATGTACTCCCTTTATATGTAGTTCTTTAAGGTAATCATTACATTTCAAGTTTGCTGACCGAAATATTTTATGTAGCTCATATGCTACATTCCCCGCCCATTAATATTCTCTCACTATGAGAACAGTGTTTAAAAATACTAACTCTTCCTTCGCCTACTGGAAGGGTGTTTGTTTGTCAAGAGGAACTTTTCTCCATGCAATAATAAAGGCAGCAAAACAATAGCTTCTAGTTGTCAGTTATAATAAGGTTATAGCTGCAGTTGTGGATGGTGGTATTAACACAGTTTAGGTATTTTATGGAATTAAAAGTGACAGGTTTCGTACACAGCTAATATACCTTGAGAGTACACAGTGCTAATCACGTGTAAATCTAAGGTTTTTATTGACTGGTTTTTCGGAAGTTCCCATAAATGCAATATTCTAGTGCTGATGTAGTTTACAGAACACCAGGATATCGTAATTTCCAATCGAGTTCGCTTGCCTTCAGTCACAAGGGACATTTGACCGTTTTGATTGTCCTTTCCGCTTTTCTAAATGTAACAAGCTGCACAAATTGCACGAATTATCTCACAGATCGTACCGCACGAAAATCATTCCTCTTTTCCTTTCAGCCCCCAAAAACCTCTCTCGCTCCGTACCACTAATTGCAGCTAATTCAGTGACGATAGTCAGTTATTTTCCTCCCTTCGTTAACATTTCGTTGCTGGAACCGGGGAGTCAACATGGATGAAATATTGTAGTGGTTGGAATTACATTACTGCTTTTTCGCTTTTCTTGGGCAGGGAAGGGTTACAGAAGGCACAGAGTGTTTGTAAATTACGACATAACCTAAATTCGCCATTATTCAGAATTCGCTGTAAGTTGAAACTCGTCGTGTCTGTGCCTTCTTCTACAACACAAAAATGCCGATAGCCTATATGCAGTAGTGAGCACTATGCTTGCGGTGAAGAGTTCCTGTTTTGGAATCCTGAACGTTGTTACTGTGAACGAGCAGCGCAAAATATTGTCACAGTATTAGTTCTATTTTTGAAACATGGCTACGAATTAGACGTGGCTTAACAACAGGACATCATACCTTTGTTGAGGTTGGGGGTTAAGGAAACCGCTGAGGTTGTTAACCCTTATCAAAGTCTAAGTTGCGAAATCTCATTCCCAGTGGTGGTTGAAGGCGTCTGAGGTATGACGGCGCATCGACTTGTAAATAGCTACCAACGATTCTGAGGAAATTGCGGCCTCCGTCTTCATTATCTGAATATATCCAGTCTTCTTGGACTGCTTAGACCCTCAAAATGGAAGCAGCAAGTCCGTTTGAAATGTAACTATTTACCAATCTGCGCGGTGTTATATTCCATGAGTTTTGAATCTTAAAACTGTTAATTTTTATCGTTCTTCCACATGCAGACAACGCATAGTGATACGTTTCGCATTAAATGCTGCAAAATATAAAATGTCACAAGAAGACGCACTGCAGTGGTAATGTGGAAGCCGTTAAAGAACCTTGCTGCACCAAATATGGATCTCCCGGTGCTAAAGCCACCCATATTTTCCCACGTTTATTCTGCGTAGAATAAAAACCCTAGATACGTAGAACAAAACACTTCTGTTGGAGAAACTTTATTCAAATTGAAATACTCTGATGCTTGAAATATGCGGATGACCAAACCGCTTGTGGCGAGAGATATATGCATGTTGCTTGCTTGTGTGCCTGTCATCATCCCACAAACAAGGTGTCTCTCCGATAGTGAGTAGTCAAAGCCCCATGCTAATGTACCAGTCCTTATACTTCATGTGGGATATTCTTCATGTGTCCGCTTCTACTTTGTGGAGTTCCAGGTATAAAGATTCGTCAAAACATACTAGTTTAATTTTAATCTACTTTTAATCTTATTTCGTGTTTTATATGTATTTCTTTGGTATGATTCTCCCTGAAGATGATCCATAATAGGTCGAAATATATGGGAGGTGTAATTTATTAGGTGTAAACGCTATGTAACGAACAATTGTCCATTTTGTTGGATATTATAATTCGTTATTCTCATTACAGTTACTGTCAACTTATTGTAGTTGTACGCTTATATTTTAACATCTACTCGACCGTACCGACAACACGGGCTTTGCGATTTCTATAGCCGTGACGAGTTGCGTTGCCGTCTTCGGCGTTATTAAACTGTGTGTCTTGGTGAGGCATATCAGACATTTTGAGGAACTTCATGCTTCCAAATTCAGTATGAATTCAAAAGACCACAGTTCCTACATTACAGTATAGTGACTTAATGAACCCTGTTAGTATGAGATTAACATAGATGTGCAGGTATGACAGTACCTAAGGCCTTCTACCCGCTTAAAGGAATACCAAATGGTAACAAGTTTCGTAACTGGTTTCCACGTAAGACTGTATCTTAATCAGGTGCAGATCTTAACGATACGCCGATACACGTAAGTCGAAAGATCGCGTATCTCGCTACCGGATCAAAATTTGGTTCAATAGACAATACTTCTTTCACATTTTTGTATCACATGATTTTGATCAAGTATCATGTGTAACAGAACATTAGTGCATCCAGAAGGACAGATGTCCCCCGTTTAATTTTGTGCGTTTCGTAAGAATAACGCGGGTAGCTGAACGATTTTGTAGATGGTGGCGTGAAATCATGTTTCTTGTGCTGACCCATTGCCCATCAGATTGATAAAACTGCCTATTGTAGCTAGAACTCTGATCGTGGACGTGCACATATCTCCATTTACAGTAAGTATACCAGAGGACTGACTGAACAACTAACTAACTAACTAACTAATTCGAGCAACAAAGTTTTACTTGAGGAGCCTAAGAGTTCGTCAGATATTCAGTAAATTTCCTGCATTTTATGAAATCCGAAGTTTCTTTGTCCTATTCACAGAGCCCCATCACTTGTCCTCATCTCAAACGAGGTGAACCCAGTGCACACCATGCCATCGCATCCAATCCATATCTTTAAGATTCACATTAATTCTTTCCTCCCATCCGTGTCTTTTCCTTCCAAATGCCCTCTTTCTTTCAGGTTTTCTTACTAAATCATCTGTCCATTTCCTTTCTCAACCGTACGTTTCACACGACCCACTCATTTCATCCTCCTTTTTTGCATCACCATAATTGTCTTTGCTGAGGAACAAAAATCATGAAGCGCCTCACCCTTAAAATCTTTCAGCTTCCTTTTACTTGCTCTTAGGCCGAAATTTTCTTCTCACCAAATGTGCAATAATTTTCTTGTCTGTCTCAGATGGAGACCAGAGTAAGGCTGGCGAAATACAGACTTTTCTTTACTGGCACGTAAGGGGATCTCTTACCTTCAAACCACCTATAGAAAGGTCTAGAAGTTCGCGCCCAAAAGGGACTGGCTGTACGTACATGAGAATGATAGCACAGTCCTATGAGCAGGTACAGCCCAGAAACAAGTACAGTGTCCTCATAACATTACAAAATGTCCCTGTGCTGGAGCTAAACTTGCGTTGGGGTCTGCAGCCAGCGTAAGGACAAACTATGTAAACACACTGCACTGCAAAGTGGTCTTCTGCTTAAAGGCAACGCGCGTATCTTGAGTTCCTGCTGTGATCATCCTTGTTATGCATTTCGATGGGATAACCTGTAGTATATCTTATGCATTTTAATCTGTTGCTACTGGACTTTATTTTAATCCATTTTGTCTTGAGATTTTAAGTTTATGTAATGTAATAATTTCTTAAATAATTATATGTGTTGTTTTCACTATATTATACAACCGAAGTTCATCCAGACAGCTCCTGAAGTGGGACTGTAAAAATGCTTCATCTCATTCTTCCACATTACACTATAGTAGAGAACTACCACCATTTGCTGCAGGTGGATTATTTTTCCCCCAAATTCTGAAGTTATTTCGGTCAACATGCCCGGAGAAATAGACAGCGGCTTCCTGTCTTAAAAAATTTGGGCTGCATTTTTTTTTCTGAGTTGAAGTTTGAAAGAACGTCACAGCAATATGTGTAGTAAAATTTCGTCGTGGGCTGTTACGTACTCTAGCCGTAGGTATTTGAAACTTATTAATCTCGATTGTGTTCGCAGAATTTTGTGCACTGTCAAATGTAGCCTGCTTAATTTCTGGGCACTTTTTTTCAGTTTTTTACCGCGAAAAACCCCGCATGACTTCCACTCATCCTGTCTTCAGTGGCTGGTCTGTTACCAAGACGTTTCACTTCACAAATTCAACCAGCCTCATTAAACAGTACCACTTGTCATTCTCCTCTGCATTCGAACCACAATTTTCATTCACACACATTCAGCTTTCTGCAATAGAGATATCATTTTCTATGTCTACGGTGTTAGTGGCACTGATGGCAGTGCCTGGAAACTCCAGTAGCACCATTAAAAGACTTGATCATGTTACCTACACGAATATGTTGGTTTTCATTCCTGTGCTTTGCAGTCCATGAGTAAAGTTACCTGTGCAGTAAAATCGTCAACAGTCCGTGTCGTCAATCTGTACGTGTATGTAAGGCTGAGATTTGAAATTCTGTTCATATTCTGTCCCCTAGTGGCAAGTCATTCTGACAGTTGTGGAGACGTAAGCCAGATGACAGTGACTGTCGAAAGCAATCTGCCGTTCCGATGTAGTGGAGAGATGCACGTCCGTCTTCCGTATTGCAGCACAGACTTTTAAATATACAAACTTGTCTCCATGCAGTAGCACTACTTATAATTATCAAACTACCTTTCAAGATTTTTAAATTTTGAGGTGTGCATATTGACAGAAACTGTGATTTTATAAAATCCCTAAAAGCCTGTAATGTATGAAGTGAACGGATTGCGACGTTATGTGCGGAAGTTGCAGCAAGAGATGGGAATTATAAAATTTATCCGTTAATTTTTGAGCGGAACTTTATATTGTAAGGAATTATTTAATAAAATCGAGGAGGTAACAGTTTGGCGTATAAATATTAACACAGGCACGTCATGAAAAGAACAATGCTAAAAAATGTATTACATTTTTTGAAAGCGCCTTAAATATGGAGGAATACCTTCAAATTCAAAATACCACGGCACACGGTTTGCGAAATTCTGATATTAACCACGGTAGCGGTGTCTAATTTTCTAGGAGAGAAATTTCGCTTAGTTCAAATGCAACTTTCTGATTACAAAGAAGGATTACTCAGAATTTTAATCCAAGTGACACTTACGTAAAAATCCACACGGAAAGGTATACCCATAACACATATAATCCGTAGCATTCAACTACGTAATGACATTTTAAAATCTTAATGTATTATTTTACTTGAATTGAAGTTTTGTGTTGCAGAGTGCTAAAGCTTATGTATACTTACCATTAGGCCTACAACGATTAGCAGTGTAAATAATTTTGCGTTATCTTATTTTATGTTAAGAGCAAAAAAATTTATTTTAATGGCACAAGATGTTATTTTCATGACATTTATTTTTACATCTGGTAAGACTGACGTGTTTCTTTCACTTCAATAAATTCAGTATAAAGTACCGAATATTTCAATCTTAAAAGACTATCTGTAACACCAAAATGTAGCCTAGTAAGATCAATCGAGTTCTGCGTAAGCTTATGTTTCACAGGTATCTTTTCGTATAGTGAAATTCTGTAACAGTCATTTTGTCTTTTAGAAGTTTTTTTCACGTTAAGATTTTATACGGTCGACATATATGCAACTACACGATTCTAAAATATTGTAGACGTAAAGTTCATACTTAATGTTAAATTGTAGCAAACGTTCTGAGTACGAGGCACACATATTTTGCGGCTTTCAAATATTAGACTAACTGCGTGGAGCAGAATCCTTCTTGGGAAGCTGATAGTTCCTCAGCCTGCCAAGAAATACGGCGTGTTTTATAGAACCCAAATATCCTTTACTGCATTCACAACAGCCAACAGTTCGTAGGCGTTTGCCTTGAAGAATTGAGAAAAACCAGCGAGCACCTGAGGCAGGTTAGCCAGTGTCCTGGGATTACAGACGGATAATTTTTAGCGATTATTCTCCTCCATTAGAATAACTCGAGCTTAAAGATGTGTTGTTCGAGAGGTGCTGCGTTTGTTGTCCTTGTTGTTTCAGTCTGAGATTTCTAAACCTTAAAATGTACACAGTTATAGCTGATCCTTGTGTTTTATACGGAGTGGAAATTTGGTATATAAAACCGAGAGAACATGAAACAATGTGATTAGGTAATATTTCGACATAAGAAAGAGGAGGAATCGGAAAATGATGGAAACTGCAAAATAAGAATTCCTTTATTTTTACTTTTCATTAAATATTATAAAGTTAATTACATCAAAGATGATGAGATGGGCAGAATACTGAGCACGCACAGGAAGATAAACATTTTGTGTATGCCTCTGTTTGGTGTAGACGTAGATGGGAGGGCAATATTAAAATAATATTTAGAGATAGTATATTGCATGTCAACTGGATCCACCTTGTTTTCGATGGGGTGCAGTTAACACGGCAAAGAAATTTCTGGTTCCATGAAAGCCGGGAATGTCTTGAGTAGCCAAATAAGTATAATTATTTAAAATATTATACTCTGCAGAAATGCATCTCCATCTGTTGCCCAGTTTAAGAACGACTGGAGCTGTTCCTCTACTCCCCGTATGCCTTTACGGCCTGGACAGCGACAACTGTACATTTTACACTTATGTTTACTTTGTATAGGGAGGCTGGTTCCATGTTGTATTAGAGTATTGTGTTATGATAGAGTAAAGCCTGTGAAGGTGACGAATGTTTGCTACGTGTAATTTGACTCATTATTAACGTGACTGGCTGGCAAGAGCAAGAGTTTAGCTCTTGTCTAACTTTTTGCAACGTGGCTACCTGTCCGCCACGAAAGCTGTTTGCTTCACAGCGTGTTTTGTACGTGTTGAATCATGTTCATCTTGTCAACCTAACTAATGATTTGCGCAGTTTATTGAACCATGTCCAGCTTAATTTTCTCAACTTGCCATTATTCCCGTACATAAAACTTTACAGTTGGCTTTAGTGAACATTACTTGTTCAACAGATTTTGTTATATTAAAAAGAAAATAAGGAAATATTTTAAACAAGAAATTCTGTAACGATTTCAAGCGAATTTTTCTAGTGATATTTATATTAATGTACAACAGGCAGATTACAAAATTTTAACAATTAACGATTTACAATTAACCGATTACTCGAACAAACAATCGATTAATTATCACTCAGAGAAGCAACGCTCCCGACTGTACAATGATTAGAGTACACACCTAGTACAATATGAAAACGGGACATAAGTGATCTCACTAGGTTGAAATCTTAAGAATCTATGCTATAGAAATATAACCAAATCCCGGAACTTGTTTCATTCGAATATCTTCCGGGGTGGTTGTGGTCTAATAAATCAAACACTTTCCCTTAATTTAAGAGAGTTAACAGAAATCGTGTTTCCTTGCAAAAGCACGTTTTTACTTACGTGTAAATTGTTGCTAAATAACAAACCAACCGGAATCTGAAGTATCAAACTAGAGAAAGTGGATTCGGTTTGTGTCCAACCAGACAAAACGTCATGTCGACAGAGACTAAGATAAATCTTGAATTTTTAAATGTCATTGAGGTTAATTTTAGTCTTTACAGGGCTGAGTGTAACTCAAAAATGCCAGTGCTAGTATAATAGAAGTCTGATGCGTCCATTTTCATCAGCTTCTATGAAAGCGCTTATAAGAAAATCGCACTGCTAATAGTGTGTTTAGACCCTGAAGTTAAGCGGTGCTTATACTGACCTAAAGTGACCAACATGAAGTGACTCAACAAAGTGTTATGCAGAAATAGCGTGCCCACCTTTCCAAATTGGTGTCGCAGTTTCATCCATAATATTCTCGGGCTGATTAATGGGCAATATATAAATTGCTGGGTTGTACCTCCCAGTCTTGTTGCAGTATATTAAAAAAGTAAACCTTTACCACATTTGGGTTTAGCAGTGACAGCCATGATACTTGTGTCTCATAACACTTTACCTATATTCAGTAGATATATCTGCAGCAAGTAATTATGTGCAGTAGAACTCCAGTTATTCGGATTAATTGGGACCGCGAGCCGTCCGAATATGCAGAAAATCCGGATAATTGGAGTTTTCTTTGAAAACAGGCTTCCTTCGCAGGTTAAAGTGGAAAAAAGTTCTACAGGCGACTATTTTAGGCTACTTATTTATTTACGTACAAATAAAACATTAATACGTAATTTCTTGTATGTACTTGGCAATTGGAAATTCCTTGTCTAACATGGGAACCCCTTCGACTGTTGCTATTTACAGTATGTACCTGCGTCTAAACCTTTCGACCACGCCTGATTTGAAGTTCTAGACAAACATAACACTTTACAGTACTGTATTCGATCAGATAACCGGTAATTTCAAGACAGATTAGTTTTGTAGAAATCTCGACAAAGTTACCTGAAGGCCCAAGCCGATCCGGATAATTGGCCATGCCGATAACGAGCTTCCGGATAATTGGAGTTATACTGTATATATATTTCTGGATTATTGTTACGTTCGTCGTATAGTCAAAGCAGTTGAGTCTTTAATCTGTGATCTCTGTTTCGTGTAAAATCTCAGTTCCATAATACGATTAAAGTGTATCTGCATACGGGTATACCATGAGTTCCATTTTTTTTGTGTTGCGACTGTACATTATTACAGAAAAAGCGTATTGCCATGACACATTCAGTACTTTAGCACCAAGTAATTAGTTAAATGAGGGTTTTTTTGACACAGAAGTCGTATAGCTACTGCGCACGACGGAAAAATATATAAGCTTATTAATAATACTCAAAGATACGTGTCAACATATTTCACAATTATTCCGTTCTGCCTCTGCGTTGATGCGTTGGCGTATTGGGATATTCGCAGAAACACATATTGTGCTATCAATGCTTATACACGAGCTTGAATTCGGAATAAATTCAGATCTGGGAATGAAACCATTAATTCTGTTCATAATGAAGTGACGCTACAAACACTGTTCGTTACAGCTACAGTGCTGAGAGAGAACGAGTTGATGGTAAAAGTTCCTACAGTTCTGTCATTGGTTATGTCAATTGTTTCTACACGAACCTGCCTTCTGGTGATATAAAAAATTAGCAGCTACATCAGTTATGGGAAATGTAAACCTACACGTTTAGTCACTTATTAATTAAACATCAAAAAACTCCATTTAAGTCGAAATTATGAAAAAAGAAATCATTTCTTTATCGAGGACTTACACTTCACTGATAATTACATGTAACTTCACAACGTTCACAATTTTAAGGGTTAAAATTATGTGTGTAGTTTTTGATAAGAGAATAAACTAAGGTATAGGCTGTTACGAATCAAAATAATCTCCCGAACACTGGCGGACATTAATGAAGTCTTTATTCTTGCAGCTCGCTTATAGTGAGGGTGCATGTCTTTTCGTAAATACGTATTTAATTAAAATAAATTGGACCGTACTGTTACATGACCAACACGCAATGTGGAAATAACAGGCTGTTAGCTTAACGAGTTCAGTCAGAAAAGACGCATCTTGGTTATGGTTATAATCGATGGACACTAACAATAAGTAATGCAATATCAAAGAGAGGAGAAACTGGTGTTAACGATGTAAAAATGAAATTAATTACAGAAAGAGCAGCAAAGCGTGCAGTGCTGCAGGTTTTGTACTCCATATTGTCGATGTGACTAGGCCACGTGGTAATGAGTAGTGGTAATGAAGTCGAGAAAATGTTGTCGTAATTTAAGACTTACGTGATTTTCCTCATACTTTCACCTGAGTGTCGGAATATTACCGTGAAGTACTACACGACGTTTCAATAAAGGGATTAATATAAGGGATGGATATTGCAGAAAACCTGGTGTTCACAGCCATAATCCTGTTAACATGTACCGGTAAGTCACGACATGAATAAATGAAAATTAAAACATAAGAGACTGTTCTTCTTCTTCTTCAACTCCGTAACGTTAATGGCCATCAACAACGGATATAGAATTGCAGTTCTCAAGGTTATTTAAGCCAGTTAAAATAAAACCAGTCCTAGGACCCTCACAAAGTTTAATTGATTTTATATTCAGTCATTGGGGCACCCAGGGGGGTTGGTCTGCCTGGCTGCAGCCCCGCCCATCAAAGCGAAATTCAGAAAACACAGATTTTGTAAAGGCGATGATAAAGTTTTTTGCGATTTACGCTTCAGCCTAAGTCAGCGACCGACATCGGCTGATGACTAGTACGCTGCAACATAGAAAAGTATAATAAAAAATTACGAATATGTGGGTTTTTTTAGTAAGTTTAAAGTTTCTCTGTAACCTTACTAGATGTCGGGTCGGAGATTTTGGTATGATTTTCATAACATAGTTTTTAAAATCAAGCATAAATTATGTATAGCCACAGGGTCAGCCTCCTCCCCCGCAAAAATTTCTGGTTGCACCTATTATTCAGTTGTAAGAACTTGTTATTAAAAATTTTTCAGAAAATATTTGGGGTCGCCCAAGGCATTTCAGGGGAAAGACTGTTTATGTCTTACATCGGACACTAACTGCGACCCTAATCTCTTCACGTTAAATTTAACATAAAGTAACCTCCAGAGTTGATATGGTATCGGTAACGTGCCATTAATCAGCTAAATAATCACGAAACCTGCTACAGTTTATATGATTTAGGTATGATAAAATATGCAGTTATTTAACTACACATGTACATAACGTGGAATAAGACGGTGCATGGGTCAGGATTTATGACAGACAAAGAATTGAAAGAAGTTTGCTGTAATCCGTTTTTCTGTATTTTTCTGGCATTTTTCTGTACTGACTGAGGAAACTTACGACGAACGTAAATTACTCTAGCTTGTAGATCGACTGAGGTTCGAACAGGTAACGAATTATTCACAGCCGTCCGATTTTGTGGAACTTGTGATTTTTTAACCTTCATTTTGACATACGTGCACATCAGTAACTGGTCTCTGAACGGAGGTGGTCTTCTGTAACAAGTTTCACAGCATAGACTGTATACTGCTACTTCATGTAATTAGGTTTTGGTGATTAATTTGTGGATTAACAAGGCCAGCTAATGCTCGCACCACGGCGCAGCCATCTGGAAAAAAAAGCACACAGGCGAAGGTGTGTGCAGTGGGGGCAGAAGGGGATAGGGAAAAATTCCTGTGGATTATTCATTAGTAATTACTATTAGAGTGCAGAATTTACTACAGTAATAATGCAAACTTATGATAATTTGTACAGAGTTCTTTATTGTACGTTCCACCGCGCTTTTGTGTGTACACGTAGGCCTATTAGTTGCTTTAACCCTTTAAAGACGAAGCGTATCTGTTTTATGTGTAGGGACTCAGTGCGTACCGCGCTGTAAACACTCTCCACTTCGGTTATCAAAACCACTCTCTTAATGTTTTATAAGACAAAAGTTGTTGTTTGTTCTGAGATCCGTACAAAATACATAAACGCAATGTGGGCACCACGTAGAATTTTTTAATGTTATACGTGGTCGTACGTAAAATTACCGCTAGGCTCTAATAGGTTAACAGTGTCCACTTTCGTTAGCTTTGTGTGTAACACACTGCTGATGATACACGCCAGCATGGTGGTTTGTTTTGGTACTCCTCAGCTTCAGTGTTGTATTTACTAAGTATGTGTGTGTGTACATATATATCTGAAGTGCAGCGCTTTATTTGGTGCACATTCTTGAGATGTGTGCTGCCAATAAGCCTTAGGAATTGCATGGGTGACCCAAATCCGTATTCGAACATGTAGAGGGCTGAGGAGAGCCATTTAACAGAAAAACAAATCCGAGATTAAAATGTGATAAAGGGAAGGATATGTCTTAATTTTTAAATTAATTCAAAGTGTAAAACAAATTTTATAGGTAGCACTTCTCAGTTATTTTCAGATCCATGTCACGTTTTAAGTGATCCATAACAGTGCATTTAACAGTTAGATGTGGTAACTAAAACCAACAAATGCACAAAAGTTTTTGAAAATATATTATAAACTTAGCGTTACCTCCTACACATATTACATGTGCATTTGTTCACATGACTTTTGTTAACATTTCAATATATTTATTCTTCGTAACGCATCTCCCTGAGGATGGCCACATGAGTGGCCGAAACATGTAGGAGGTATTCCTAAGTTTGTAATATACTATCATAAACTTGTGTGCATTTATTGGTTTTAGTTACCATATCCATGTCACGTTGTATTCTGATACACTTATTGTGGGTGCTTCCTGCACAGACGATACCAGACTACGAAGCAATAAAAATAAAATACAAAATTGTTTCAAATTTCAGTCTTTTTTTTTTTGGTTTCGATAACAAATTTTAACAGCATTTCTGGAATTCATTCCTACCACTTTATCATAATCTCATCGTGCATTCCAGATATATCTGGTGTTTATATTGTAACTTGTAGCGAAATGGAGTCTTACGAAATATTCTAAATATTCTGTTTGTCGCTCCGCTGTAGAACTTACGGACAAACGGAGACAAATCTGCAAATATTAACTACGCCTGTTAGACAAATATTTGTTTATCTATTTAGGAATATTTCGATGTGTTATTAACTGCTTGGAACAAAAGGGCTGAATTCATTTAAATAAATGTCTAAGTGTTCTGAAACATATTAACTACGCTACAGACATACAAATAACAATAATTGATATTAGAAATCATTTTATATATACTTCGTATATGAATCACATTAAGGAAAGCATCGATTTCGAGGCCATATAAAGAAAACTCATTAAATAATCTCAATTCAACCATATACAAAATAAAAATATACATTCTAATGTGATATAAGAGGAAGGAAAAGTGGATCGGCATTAGCTTCTTCTGCCTGCATGAAGCTTGCACACACCGTGTTTCAATTTTCCGTGGTTAGTTGTTAAGTTTTTGCCATAAGAGGCTATGCCTAAAGCAGCAGCGCTGAATAGACGGGTATTAGCCTACCCAGGAACTCCACAGGGACACATTGTACTTTGCATAAGACAGTTTTCATAGCTTACTGCTCTAACCTCACCTCTCTTGCCTCATGCCCCTCAGTTTGCTTCCCGCCCTTTCCTCTTTTAAAAAGTTCTAATTAACATTCTAAAGTAAATAGCATTGTATTGTTCTGTATTTGTACGTGGCGTAGGCAACAATAATTACACCATAACTCGATCTCCTTGAAGACCGGCATTGTCCATTCTATTCAGACTGACTGACTGCAAGGCGAAGGGAGCTGAGGGGAAGGGAGCAGGTTGACCAAAACATAAATAACTTAATCGCAGCGAGCTGCAATAGTACTGTAATGTGGTGGTGGAGACGAGGGAAGGGGTTAGTTAAATTAAGTTTCGGTTTAAACTTAAAGTTTGTATAGTGCATAAAACTATTGTGTGTATGTTTCCCCTGCGGCATGACGGACATTCCGCCTGCTACTGTGCTGCTATCTGGAGAGAAGTGAAGTGGTCAGCTATAGAACTGTCTGAGCATTGTTTGAGGTTTTGTCGTTCTATTACTAGTTGCTCTGTTAATAGGAGTTGAAATGTCTAAATAATAACGCAGTCTTGCGATCATTTATGTCTTATGATTGGATTATGATTTGTACAATTAAAGAGAGGAAAACCTATTTAAATGGCCATAAAATGTGGCATTTTCTGTGCATGTGTTTAATATTCTGAATTCAGGAATACGGCCAATACATATCGGAGCTACTCATGTCAATGCATGCACTGGCATCGCAATCATTTATTCATTACCGCTTTACCTTGTATTGTACGTCCTACCCTAAAGGCCTAATCCCGTGCGCCAAATGTAGGGTCTACAAAGGAAATCTACAGTGTAAACCCTGTATAACACTGTGTATTAATAAACCCATATTGAATAACTTTTTGCACTATTAAACGACAGTAGCTAGAACCTTGCAGCTCATCTCCTCCCAACGCTGAACCCGCAAATTCGTGAAACTCTAGTTCTCTCCCTTACATCTTTATTAGGTGGTGTATGTTTATCAAATGAAATTGATCGAGTTTCATTTTTAATGGGCTTGTCGCGGGCACTTTTTGGTATTAGTGTTCATTTGTACATTAATTGTAATACCGACTGAAGAATGCATTTTATGTCTCTTCCCATATAGGCCTAACGTACGTTCTGAATTTGCAGTTTATTTTCTTGTAACCAGTAACGTTTGTGTTGTTTAGAAGTAACTAAGTCTGTAAGTCCAAATAATGAACTTAACCAGGAAAATAACAGACCTGCCAACATGTGTCTGTTTTTGCAATATTTTATCTCAGCTGTGTAGAAGAAAATAGTTTATGTACTCGTATTTATTTCCTAGCCGATCCCAGTGGCCGCGTGGTGTAAGGCGTAGGTCTGCGGCCGTTCGCTTACTGGGATCGTGGGTTCGAATCCCACCGGGGGCATGTATGTTTGTCTCTTGTACAGTGTTTGTGTTGTCAGGTAGCGGTCTCTGCGACGGGCTGATCCCTCGTTCAGAGGAGTCCTACCGATTGCGGTGTGTGTCTGAGTGTGATAAAGTGAAAGTAAACAACCTCGACTCCTACTGTTAGTAAGTAGAAGAGGTAAGGAATACGAAATTATTTATTTCCTAATGAAGGGGAAAGGAAATTCAGTTTGTGAGGATAGGGGTGGAATTGGCTGAGGGTGGTATCCAATAGTCGATTCTGTTATGGGTCGTATTTAAGCTTTGGGTACTACCAGCATCAAGTAGATTAATTAGTGTTCATTTCTTCTGACTTAAGAAATGACATATTCGAAAATGTTATATCACTGTAATGTATATAGTTGTTACTGATACAGTTTGAAACTTTAAGACTCTTACAGTCATTATTTCAATTTGTACAGTTTCTGGTCGGCCAGAGTGAATTTGTTAATCTAGTCTCCAGGTACCGTCCATGCTACTGACCTCTCAGTGCAACATAAATGACTTGCCAGGTGCCATCATGTACATATTCCTGTATGCCGATTATAGCTACTCAACATATGCTTTTCTAGGAATTATTATCAGTCTGTCCTTATTATTCTCGTTTTGTCATCACTTAGCTAAGTGCAAACAGTTTTCAATGCTACAAGTTGTTGCGCTGTGCATGTAGTTAAAATAGACAGTGGTAAATTACTCTACAGGCGCACATGTGGCATGCCTGAAGAAGTGTTACACAGCTGTGCCTATACAAGTTCATGGCGTTTCTTTCAGCAGCAATGCAATTACGTTTATTGAACTTTAATCCAGGCCACGTCACTCCTAACGTAATGATTATACGGATGTGAAGTTTGTCCCTTATTTTAAAAGACAGGCAGAATTAAGTTGTCTGAGGACAAATTTCGTTTCGTAGTCCTTACCTCTTCTGCCTACTCACAGTAGGTGTCGAGGTTGTTTATTTTCACTTGATCACACTCAGACACACAACACAGTCGGTAGGACTCCTGTGGACGAGGGATCGGCCCGTCGATGAGACCTCTACCTGATAACCCAAACACTCACAAGAGACAAACATCCATGCCCCCGGTGGGATTCGAACCCACTGTCCCAGCAAGCGAACGGCCGCAGACCTACGCCTTCGACCGCGCCGCCACTGGGATCGGCTGAGAACAAATTTATGAGGTTAAAATCTGGAGATAAGGAATGTGTAGAAAATAGTGAACATTACACGACAAAGGGCACCATAATTTATATTTCTGAATATTGTTAGGATTATTATATCAAGACTTTACTTAGCAGGTGAGTGAAATCCCTGCCTTTTTGTAATAGGATGGTCTGTCACTCTTTTGACACTGTACAATATCATGTGTCAGACGAAGCTGCAAACACATCTCCACGTTACACCTTTAAGACTCATTTTAATATTATTTTTTCGCCTACGCCTTTTTTCCCGTTTGTCCATACATTTAATTCACTGTGCTCGCAACTGTTGTTACCTTTCACAATTTTGCACATATTTTGTAGATTATTATTATTATTATTATTATTAGGATTATTATTATTAGGATTTGTTAGTATTTACCTTTGCAGGACTTATTAGTCATATGAGTCTGCGTTTATTTTGTTGAACTGACCCCTCTTACATAACCTCACATTTTCACCGCGTCGAAATATTATTTAAATGCTGACTTAAAAACGATATTTCGTAGACAATTTCCATTTACGCTCACAGTGTATATTCGTACCAAATTTTGCATTTGACATAATCAGTGGAAAACATCACGATTGCTCGTTTTTGTTTTCCTTAATTACGCATCATGTAAATCGCGTGAAGAAATAAATCAGATCAGTAAGTATTAGAGCAGATTATTGCCGATTGCCATACATTACTATCGGCGGCAAACATGGTGTAGTTAATACCCAAAGAGGTCATATATTTACACAAGACGTCGTGGAGGGTGTCTGATTTTTTTTTTGTGTGTGTTTTAACCAAACTTGAATTTTCTTCACAGATTTAGTTAGACCCCCCCCCCCCCCCCCAGCATAAAATATGACAAAAATGCGTTGAGCGGGAGCAGAGTTTTGCCGTGCGGACCGCTAGACATCAGGAAGCTAATAGTCGTTTTTCGCAACTTTGTGAACGCAACTAAAAAGGCTACAAGCAAATGTGATACAAAGAGAGGAATAGCCGTATGGAAGGACACGTGTGAAGCATTGAGAGACAAAGATAAAGGATGCCATATAATGGTGAATTCCCACACATTCCTTCGGTCCGCATATTCCACGCGACTTTCCCGCTCCATCGGTCTTTCTTCAATTAAAGTTCCATTTGGCATTAACTCGGAACATTTTGTTGGATGGCGAGAGGCAGCACATCTACGCCGCAATGTGTAGTTATGCTTCCTAATACTGTATTTCCAGCATACTGTCTGGACTGGGACGTGAATTCCACACATGAAATTTATGTATTTTGTCATCAGCGGAAGGCAGGGCTTTAGGTCAACAGCCAGACATATTATTCTTGTACATATATGTACATAGGATGTATATAGATTCAGAGACATTCTTGAAGGTAAGTTATTTTAAAATTTGGCTAGTCATGAATTGTTGTAAATTCGCTGATTTTCAAGTAATTAACAAAAGTTGCTTTGTCAAACTTCATACGTCAACACAGTGAGTGGAATTTGCTTATAATTTTCATCATATTTATTTAGGTATCAAGGGAGTACCTTGCCGAAACACCAGCCGTGTCTTCCTCGCAGTTGTTTTACATATGTTTTTATTTATCACCAACTACTGCACTGTGACTTACTACGAGGGACTTATTCTCTAAAATTGACTCCCTGATGATGACTGGATAACTCAGTCGAAACATGTTCGAGGCTGTGTAAACAAAGTGCAGTAGCTGGTGATAAATAAGAACATATACCAACCGTGTCTGTTTCCGAAATTCTGTAGCGTTACTTCCATATTATGGAAGGTTTCGTAGCGTGGGTCTCAAGAAAATTGACTTTTTTAGAACTTGTGACAACTGCAGTCTGTATTGTGTGTATAGAACTGTACTAAGCAGTGCAGGTGTATCACAACTATTGCGTTTTTAGAGCTCTTACAAGCAAATACATATAAGTATAATTTGACAATTATGTCCATATGTGTCCGTCGGCGAATTTAACCTACTAAACCTGTAAACCTATTACATTTGTTCGATGTACGTATAGAATTTAGTACAAGGGTTTCGGCGGAATGCTACTTTCATCAGTGTCGATTGAATCTTAACTCCTCTTTTGTATGAAACATATTCGGAGTACCTTAAAATTTCTGTAAAACTTTTCATCTGACCATCACGTGTGCGACGACCTTTATGTACTTTTCTGTGAGACATACGTGTATAATTTACTCTTGTAACAGTTTTCTGTATGATGCCGGCCTTTGTGTAAGTACAAAAAAATAAACGGATTTACCTGTATGAAACTGTGACGCCTACACGCCGGACTAGCGTTCCCAGGAATAAGATGCCGTAGGCATGTGGAAGGGCAAAGAAACAAAAATATATTTAGCAAACTTTACTTGTTCTCATTATTCTTGAGCGTTTCCGGTTCCTAATACTTTTATCAATTTGTCCGTGTCTTTAGAAGTCTCCCTAATTCTTGTTTCCTTTCTGGTTTACGTTTAAAGTTTCATTTGTCATATATTTTCACTTATGTTATAAACTTAATCCGCTTACCATCATTATTATAGAAATGTCACTGAAATAGTGCTTGATTTTTTCCCCTGTTCAAGTTCCCATTTGACAGATCTTCTGTACTTTATGTAGTATTTTGTGCTACAGTTACGGTTACCATCAGTAGCTGCGACTCTGTGGCTTTGAGTGATATGATTATAGTGAGTAATAAGTTAGACAGAACGTGGAAAAAGAAGCTTTCTTGACCTAGTTTGAGTTACTCTCCCGAAATGTGCCTGGAGGGGCTAAGGAGCACCTCAAAATATCTCAGCTGATATACCTGCACTCCAGATTAAAGTTAAACCCGGAATTCTCGAATACGGAACCGGAATGCTCTACACTCAACAGCGCTGTTAGGTGTTTTCATCTAACAAAGAGAATAAAGAGCTAACGGGCTGCAGCTAGAAGCAAACGCGAACATTTAACTGAAAAGGTACTTTGTAATTTATAACCAAATGTTGCAGAATTTTACAAAAGAATGTATTACAAAATACCAGTAATGAGAAGTTACTAAACTGCTTAATTATGATGCTCTTTAGGCGCATTCACAAAATTGCGGAAAGCGACTACAAACTTCGTCATGTCTCTCTGTCTGTCCGTCCTTCCTCACGGAGCAAATCGGCTCCAACTGGACCGATATTCGTGACATTTGATATTTGAGTATTTTTCTAAATTCTGTTGCGAAAATTCAAGATTCTTGAAAATATGACAAGAATAACAAGTAGGGCTACTTTAGGTGAAGACATATGGACGTTAATGGTAATATCTTCTTAGAGTGAGAAATGTTTCAGACAATGTTGTAGAGAGAATCAAAACACGTTTTATGTTCAATAACATATTCCCGAAAATCGTGCCATTTATGAGATAATGTGGAAAAATATTGGTAGAGCCAGAGAGGCCACAGATAACAATATAACACGGCGCATGCGCTTTGCATGCTGGGTAACTAAGGCTACAGGCACACTCATAATTTTTAATACTTACTGCTTCGTAGGTGATCAATTCGGTCTGATCTCGTAAAATGTTTTAATGCAACACTTACAAAAACTGAGAAACAACGCAACAACTTATTTACGATCAGTTTAGCCAAATTGTACGTCTAAAACGGCCATTAGCAACGGAACGTTCCTTTGTTTCCGTGCAGCATTTATATGTAACCTATGAAAAGAGTACAAATTAGTTGGAATATAATTTTTTTTCAGCAGTGACAGCAGTTTACGATAAAAGCATTATTATGCAACATTCAGTATTTTTGTATAGTTGACAGTGACCTGTAGCTCAACAACAACAACAACAACACACACACAAAATGAATTGTTGTTTCCACTGCAGAATGTCTACGCGAACGCGCCGCAATATTACGTTATATGCACATTGCCTGTGCTGTTGAAATTTGTTTCTAACCCTTATCTTGGTGCCTTTACACAAGTAATGTCAGATAGAAGTGTAAGACCCGTCCCTTCAGTTGTCCTTTCCTTCTGTTTCCACCCCGTTTAAGGCGAAAACAACAGATTTTTTATATGGAACAGATTCTGCTTTGGCAGCAGTTTAAGGTGTCGAGAAATCACAGCCGAAAACCAACTGATTGGTCTTTATAATGGAGACAGAGTTTGTTCTCTGTGCGGTAGGAACTGAAACTTTGACTATCATTTAGATGACTGCATGTTTATATTGCAGCCCTGTAAACGTTAGCAAAATGTCGTCATATTTGAGCCTTCCAACTACACCATTCAGCCCAAATGCTAAACTTTTTTTCTCGACAGCACACTTTAAGAGTTCCCTTCCCATCACTTTACCTTGTTCACTTCCCAAAAGCTCTACCTTGCCTGCAGCCTATCTTTACCAGAAGGACGAACACGTGCCTGTTTAGACCCTTCAGAGGTGTAAATTTTTCTGTTTACCGCTTGTAACAACAGTATGGTTTCTCACTTCACGCCGCCACCCGCTTCTGTTCCACCTTGTCAGTGTGACTGTCAATGTTTCGGCGAGACCTCAACCTAAAAGTGTAGGCTTATTTCGAAGATAACACGTAACATCTGGCAGGGACTGCGGCCTGCATATCGTGAAGATTGCTCTTAGCATCTCAGCAGTTACCTTTTTCTAATATATTTTATTGTAATAAACACCTGAGTTAAGAAATAGGTCTTTCGCTCCTCCCTGGTCATTAAGCACTCACACAATTTGTCCCTTGTTATTAACAGAAGCGGGCAGCAAGGTGGTGACGGTGACGTAACACGGTCTGGACGTTATTAACGGAAATTGTCCATCATGTTGACTTCGGGTTTCCCGCAGCCAATTAAAAAAAAAGATAATGATAATAAAAATGAATTATATGCTGCCTTTTGCCTTAGTTATCGCTTGTGTCATTATTACAGCCAAATAATAACGTACAGCAAGTGTCTGGCTCCTTCTGTCCAGCGTTGCTCTAAACTTGCTAATACAGTGCCGAATCATGTAATGACGAAGTGAAGACCTTACAGACCCACTGTGCCATAAATTTCCGATACCTGAAGTCCGATTTCACGGTCTCTTGTCCTTTGTTACTTGTTTTTGTCTTTACGCACACTCGTTACGAAAAACGCGCCATGCTGTCTGTCTGTCTGCCAGCTGCACCTTTCTTCCAGTTTTTTCTTTTTTTTTACCTTTACTTTCTTGACTTCGTTTATTTATTTTATTTGTGTTTCTCGCTGCCTTTTCCCTTGTAGTTTTCTCACCTTCTTCGTCCATGTCTTTGGTTTGCACGCTTTTTTTTTTTTTGATAAAATGTACGGGCATCGCATTCAATAGAAAGTTTATTATGCACTGTTTAAAGATTTTTAGTTCTGCTACTAAATACATTTTTATAGAGAAAGTTCACCTTATAACAGACCGTGAAGGCCGAGAGGGGAAGTAGAAGTATAGCTCTACTCTTTCTTTAACCTCGGCTCTAGATGGGGCTGGTTAGTCAAGGCCGCTTTACCCCCGGAAAAGAGACCCCGTATCCATCGGGCAGAGGGCTGGCAATACGATAGACAGTGCCCTTTTTATCACTGGGGATCATGTCCCTTACAGTAGCTGTTTCTCGATGTGTTGCAGGTTGTCCAGGACTCAGGGCGCCAGTGAAGAGCATGTGAAGCATACGCCGTGAGTTCAAGCCCAGTGATGGGTAAGTTAAACTGACAATTATGTTATGCTGACAGTACGCTGTGAATTGGTAGACCTGCGGATTCTTCTTTTGCGGCTTGTCTGGCCTGCACAGTCAGGATGATTTGCAATGCCTGGATCTTACGTGCCCCTTACCGGCGTTGTCTCACACCGAAGTGGCTATCGATTGTCTGCCCACAGTGTCTCTGTCACGTGATTTCGTGTACATACAAAACGTATATAAATATACACAACTGTCATCTGTTGAAGGAAAAACATTTACATCAAGGACGTTCTACTGTTTAGGTTTCCTTACTTGACTATTTAATTACGACGCTCTCAGTATATCAGATTTTTATGTACATATACAGGGTGTCTCTTTTGGGTCCCTGATTACCGCAGCTGCATCGGCCGGCACAAGCCCTGCTAGACATCATGCGCTGAGAGACACGATTAAAGGACCAGTGTATAGGCCGTATTGTCGGATGCTAAGGTGATTAACAAACAGTGAATTTTCAGCGGTATACAGCGGAGTTATTGCGGTCTACTTGAGGCCCTATCGCGATGGATTAAGGAAAAATCACAAAATACCTCAGTTAGCAAAACCGGGTTGCATCTGTCGATATACGACAGAAGCATCACCCGAGCTGCTCGGTATTAGGTTTTCGCATGCTGGTACTTATGTGTAATTTCGATACCTGGAATTCACCCCGCGCCTTGTGTTGAAGATTTCCAGTGTTTGCGGCGAACCTGGCAGTTGCCGTCCTCAGGGTCAGTTGGGGTGGAAGGAGGAAGTGCATCGATATTCTTGGTCTCGAAGTGGGATTAACAGTGGAGATGTGGAGCGTAATGATACGCAATGCCAAGATTTCATTACGAAGAAATGTTGGCGGGAAAGATTTGAAACAGGTTTGGTTAATTGACTACGCCGTTACCTAAACCATCAAATTGGAAAAGATAGAGCCATGCCAGAATATTTCAAGTACTTTACTTAATTTCTTTATGCAGTCTGATGGACATTGTGTGTCCATTGTAATCTTGGATGTATTCAAAAGCCGGTTGACCCTAAGGACGATTTATTACATAAATCATAAATAAATTACGCTGGTGACACAAATGTTTGTTCCATCATAAACTTAAACTTTTATTATGTTATTTTTTCTATAAATCACGTTCTTTCATATCATTACAGACATTATAGAGGCGAGTTTCAAATAGAAAACCCTTCTAACTAAATACGACCATCCAAAGATTACAGCAGGTTTTCCGTTCTGCAGAAATTCGTAGATAAATGTATTTGGTTTTGGCGACCACCTTACGTTCTGCGTAGGACAAGAACTCTGGACCATTTTTGTGTTCTCTGTAACACAAGTTTCGGCGACCAGTCTTATGTTCTGCGTGAGACACGTTTTGGAGACATGTTTCATATTCTGCGTAACAAAAGATTTGGGGACCAGTCTTACATTCTGCGCGAGACGAGTTTTGGGGACAAGTTTTATATTCTGTGTAAGACAAGTTTTTGTTCGATTAAAAGACGAAATCAGTGCTTCGAACTTGCTAACACAACGTAGCACGCTCGTCCTGTATGCTGGTGTTCTGCATTAGCTTCTGAAGACAAATCACTTTATAGTCACGTGGGTTTTGATTCTGACGCAAATGGTAAGGGAAAGGTGAAGTTTGCAGGAAGACGCATGGAATAATCACTTCCTATGTCGTTAACTTGCGCCCTCGAGCTGAAAGGTGTTCATCTTTCAATGCCAATCTATTGCCAAGTACAGTTCGTTCAAAATGTCATGTTCATTGATCAGTTGCCAAGACATGTGAAAAAATAAAACGACTGCCTTGGTTAAGCAGTAACACACCTTTTATGGACTGTAAGGTTTATTACTGTGTCCTTCATCACACCTCGCCAGCGGACCCCATTCTGAGACACTGAATTGCAGTGCACAACCTCCCTGTTTTAATTCCATGTTAGTACGAGTATTGTCTAATTCTCTTTACTTCGTTCTCCGTAAGATCTCTTCTGTCGGTTACAGTTGAGCTCTTCCGTGCACGCTGAATTTATTGGCAATCTGATTTTCCTTCGTCTGAACATCCGTAATATGTATTTTCCCTTTTTCACGTCTTTCCGAGGATTTGTCCCTTCCGAGGTTTTGTAACCATTTTGTAACATGTTAAGTTCCTGGGGCGAGTAATGGTTAGTCTTTGGTCCACCCCCGGTTTGGATGACCATCCACTTTAGATTCTTCACGACTGTTTATTAAACGTATTTGCAGCTGCCCTCCATATCTGAAGGCCATCCTCTCCTTCTGCACCCTGAAGACGCGCTACTCCGTGGTGACAGCCACGGATATTCCGGAATGCGAATTTGATGAAGAGCGAAATTTATGAAGATGATCAGTACGCAGTTTTTCCACACTGTAAGCAATTTATGTATTTTGGGTCTGCACATTTTATTCAGCGTCCTGTTTTCAGATTAATTCAATACATCATATTTTGTGTTGTACTTTAATGATACTCGTTTGTGTCTAAAAAGTTGTGTGTGTTATAAAAGATGTGTGACAGTAGCAGATTAGTGGGAACCAGAACTGCATTAATTTCTGTCCCAACGCGCTTGGAATTCGTCAACTCGAGAGTGTTGTAGTAATATTAAAGAAAGAACAACAGCCCCATTCGTACTATTTCCATAGTATAAATTATACACAACAATTAACTGTTTGGTGAAAATCGGAATGTTTCATCCCTTCCCACTTGTGAGTGTGAAGCTGTTTGTAAACCATGATTCAATCCATCATCCTCATCCATCATCACAGACCTATATTAGCTTACGATCTGCAATTCCATGACGTAATTCCTGAGAGGGCAGTCACTCAGCAGACGGGCTAAAATCCCAAATGGTGCGTGTGTGAAATCCATAGAATTCTCTTCATATAAAACCCATTTCTGAGCATGACGCTGCTGAAATTGAGGTAAACTAGGCACAAGGAATAACTTCTTTTTTTCGAAGCACATAGATGTTCACCCTCGAACTTAATGCCCTTAGCATTATTTTGCACAAAGTGCATAATATGATGGCATGATGGGGAGACGTAGAGTAATGAGAAGAACACTTCAATCACAACCACTCGTGTAAGGAGATCATAGATTCCCCAAGATATTACGGAGACACACGGCACACCTAGTTGCGGAGTGCAAGGAACAGACAATTGGGTATGACCCTGCTTATCTAATTCCTCATGTTTCCCTAAAGATGGAAGCCGTCTGTCAGAATAATGCAGAACCCTATACTTGTTTCCAGTATTCTTTCTGGAGGTGAAGGATTTAGAAAGCTCATTTCTATGGCTACGCGCACTTTATGGACGTACTCAGAAATTGAATGAAGCGGTGTATTCAGAATCAGAATGTGAGATAAATATAATTCCAATTCTTTTTGTGTTTTCCTACGTAAGTGAAGGCAGGAAATGAGGTTGTGACGACGGTAGAGTTTACAAGTGTGGTCTCCTGGTTTATCAGACAGTGCAGTCTAGCAGGTGGGCAGCAACGTTGCAGAAGAACGTTGTGCCCGCTTCTTCAATATACTTACCCACACTACGTGGCATCATAAACTCGGAATGTCACAGTTTGAGTCTTGCAATGAAGCGTACTAAATTCCTAGCGTATTTACTAATTTTGTGTCTCTAAAATATTTGTAGTAAAAATTGCAGAAGTGGCTCGGCAAACGCAAAAAGAACCAGTAAGATTTTTTTCTGTTATTCATTTCCGTGCATGTGATCAATACAGTAGAAGGGATCCAACGTATGCGTAACGTTATTGTTTATTTATTAACCTTTTTCTTGTAGTTCCCCAGCATGTTTCGGCAAATAGCTATACCATCATCAGGGGGGTATTATTACAAATTGCTGGTTGCTCAACTGGCGTGTTCCACCACACTATTACTCGACACATCTGGCCCGATACACGGGATGTCCTACAGCACATACACCTTGAAATTGCAGGCCATAGGGACACCAGGCCGAATATCAGCAACATAACACCAAACCAGCACAAGAATCTTACAGAAGTTTTTAATATTTTTAACTGTTTTACCATTTTATAATTTCTATTTAATGCATATCTTATGCAGTTTGTAATAATACCCTTCTGATGATGGCATAGCTATTTGCCGAAACATGTTGGGGAACAGAACAAAAAAGGTTAATAAATAGACAATAACGTTGTGCATAAGTTGGGTCTTTTTTACTGTAAGATTTTATTGATTCCTTATTGTCAGGTACTGTACAGGAAAACTGTAGTAACCATTATTCACTGTGAAGAGTGTCCTGTGTAAAAGTGACGTAATAACATGACATTACGCGTAACGCTGCATGCTTGATGTCATCATTGGGAAACACTCTTCAAAGTCCGTATATGTAACACGTGTCGTCATGCAAAATTCTGACATACGGATAGCCTGTTTATGTTCCGACCCGACACACATTTTCTTACAGTCGCTGTTGTTTGGTGTTTTATCACTTCACTTTTTAGCCGCAAGGCCATTGACAATGATTGATGTAGGTTCATGATCAATTGCTCATTTTATGATTAAATGAGAAATAATGGGCGTGGCCTTTCAAGGTTTTGTGTTGGTTCCGGCACTAAAGGGATGTTTGTTGCTGCTTTACAAACCGCTCGTTTTGAAAAAGGAGTTTCGTAGATCAGACATATGGGCTGCAACTTAACGCAAACTAAATAAATTTTGTATGTTAATTTTGAGCTGCCAAAGGAGAATTTGCAGTAGGATGGGAAACTTGCATAATCGTTCGGTTAACAATTACGAGGGTGACGAACCAGAAATGACCCGATAAGCTGTGCTTATAATATGCTTGGAATGTGTAAGAAAGGTATATAAAATCTAGTTCGAAAACTTGAAGGGAGAAACAGACGACTTTTGAAACCTAGAAATATAGTGGAGGACGTTATTATAATGAATCGCAGAGAGAAATGGGTGCGGAATGAATTCGTGTGGCTAGGATAGTGTTCCTTGAAGCTATATAATGAATTTTATGGTTCTGTGACTGGTGAGCAACTACGGAGTTACTTCTCGTTTTTAGGGCTTGCTAATAATTTGCGGAACAGGGGGAGTTCTTGTTTGATATTCAACACAGTCAAATATTATAAGAATGTCCAACGAACTAAAACGCAGTGTTCTTTTTTGTTTTGAAAATGAAAATAGTGACAAATATGTATGGTGTATTCTGAACCATATAGTGAGTCTAATTTAAAAGACTAAAAATCTGTTTTTGTGGTATTTGTAAGTGCAGCGCGTATATGCAGGTTATCACACTCGTGCAGTTTCATCCGAATAAGGAACTAGGAGTGTAGATATACGGTTCTTGCACGCAGTTTGGACAGTTCTTCTGCGTGACGTCAAAATTTCACCGATCAGAAAAATATTATAAAAATAATTACTACAGCAGGGTACGGTGTTACCCTATGTCGAATATCACACTGCTATCTGACAAGGTCTGCCTTTGCTTCACAATGTTCACTGTAATAAGACGTGAACTTAAACGTAGAAGTGACAACGTGCATTGTATTTTACTTCCGCCATGTTTCGTTCAAAACAGTACAAATTTCGAGGCTAGCAGGGGTATAAAACTTCTGTAAATAAGAAGCAAACCAAACGTCATCCCCTTGCACGGCATTACGGGTATAAATAAATGTGTTACTGCTGGTGCAGGGGTCGCACCCAGAACTGTGGGCAGCCCTCCTACACCCAGTCAGTGCTGGTGCATGTGTCGCACCCAGAACTGTGTGCTGCCCTCCTACACCCAGTCAGTGCTGGTGCATGTGTCGCACCCAGAACTGTGTGCTGCCCTCCTACACCCAGTCAGTGCTGGTGCATGTGTCGCACCCATAACTGTGTGCTGCCCTCCTACACCCAGTCAGTGCTGGTGCATGTGTCGCACCCATAACTGTGTGCTGCCTTCCTACACCCATTTAGTTCTGCAAGTATCTTCTTTCATTATCCACAGTTTGGTATTTCCTGTAGTGAAGTACTTACGATATTAACTGTTTTAAAGGCTCATTTTAAATGATTGTTTCAATTTTGGGAGACGACAATTTTTATGATATTAATTGACCCCTTTCATTCCCTTCCCCCACCTCTTTACTCTTTCACGTATCGCGTTGCAGTAACTGCCATTTTACCAAACCAGGAAACATTAAGTTATTTGATCTCGTGTTTTGATGTGAATTGAAGCTCCTTAACCAGTGTACTGTTCTCATCATCACAATGTAGTGCTAGGAGACACTCTGACACTCACTGTTGTTTTGCTAAAAGACGTGTTAACACAATGATGCGACAGTTCGTGGTGCAACTGCTGCAATATATTTATTGCAAATCCATAATTAACAGGATGTGCAAAAATTAATTTTCACTCTTAGTCTGTGTGGATGTGAAACCTGGTCTCGTTGACGGTAGAACATAAATTAAAACCTCTGGGACCAAAGTGGTCAGGAAAATATTTGATAGTCCAAAAGAAGTAACTTTAATGGGAACTAAGGGATATTCTACATTGAGGATCTCAGTAATTCGTACATGTTACTTAGTTTTGTTGCGAGACTGACCTCTAGGAGATTACGTTAGCCAAGGAATGTGACTGAAGTAGACGAGACTAGGAATGCACACAGAATTTTGACACAGAAAAAAAACTTGAAAATCCAAGAAATTGAAGTTCTGTTAACATTAAAATGTATCGCAGGGAGTTAGGTTGTGAGGATTCCGGGTTGGTGGAATTGGCTGAGGGCTATATTCTGTGGTGGGCTGTGGTAGTATTAGATTTAGCCACGTTGTACCTAGTTTATTGCCGCTTAACATACATAGTTATGTTTTTTTTTGTTCATTTAACTATTATTTAAAGAGATATCTAAACCAGGTTTTGAAATTTGATAAAGTTTTGCCTGCTCTCTTTTCCTGAAGTAAACAAATGTCGCAATGTAAATTTTCAAGCCCTATAACAGTACGTAAATAAAATAAATTGACTCCAAATACAACGAATTCAAACAAATAGCGAACTATAATAAACACTGGTACACAGTAAAAAATAAATCGTGATCAAGTATATAAACTTTAATTTATTAAAGGTGCCCAAAATAATGTACGAAATAAAAATTAAATAGATGTAAACAAATTGAATAACGTGTAGGAATTAGATTACTGGGACTTTCATGCGATTTCCTTGCACCAAATGAGATATTCTAAATTACAAGTGCCTTAATAAAAGTAAAGAGACGTGACTAATGTTTCGTTCCATGGAATTGCTCAAGAAATCTGTTCGATCATCCATGTAAGTGGCTCATAAACGCACCACTGCTTCCCATTAGAGGGCAGAACTCAAGCGAAAACCACAAGACTTAACAAAAGCTTTTCATATCGTTATTCAATTACACCTACAGATTTCTTGGTTATAATAAAACGTTTAATTTCAGAAATGCGTTTTGTTGTGAATAACATGGGATCTTGTGCATAGCGATTCGCAAACTGTGGCTTGCCATCTTATTGGTGTAGGCACAGTATCAATACAGATTCTGAAACTGTGTAGGTGTAGTGGTGGCACACTTTTTCCCGGATTGGAGCCATAACCAGTGTTGACAATAAAGAATCCAAACACAAACTAAACCTATTTAGCCTATCACTACTTACTTTCTTGTGTTCATACACACATACAGAATAAAATTCATAATTTCACAATACGCTGATGCAGAAAATCTAAATATTTGTCACAGAATAACTACTGGTTTGTGGAAATGAGTGACATAAAATAATTAAGTTTGTGTTACTTATTGTTGATTGTATATTACAACTAATTGGCTTCGAATATTAATTAATTATAGTGAATCAGATAATCATCTCAATGTGACCTTCAGGAAATAATGTGAACATTTTCTTGGCGCTTCTTACTTTGATACTCTCAAATTTAAAGGAGCTGGAAATTGTAAAGGCTGTGGGGGTTTAGTGGCAACAGCTGGGCTCTGAAATGCTTCACTGTATTAATACCAGTCTCACCTTTACATCCTGCATCCCACCATCACACATGAAGTTGGGGATATCGAGTCATGATTAGTAGAGACGCTAAACGCATAGCGGAGTGAAGAGCATTCCTAAAGTATCTTAGCTTTTTGGTTCTAATGCTTTTAGTTTTTTTATTACTTGTGGGTTTGAAACCTTCTGTCCTTCAACATGTGTGTGTGTGTGTGTGTGTGTGTGTGTGTGTGTGTGTGTGTGTGTGTGTGTGTGTGTGTGTGTTGTGTGTGTGTAAAATTCCACACGAGTCCTTCTTTAGTATATTTTAAGTAAAGTACGTAGATGTGCCAGTATTAGTTACCTTTTCATTCTGTTAGCATTTGTGTTGTACAAGGCGAGAAGGGTATGCGATCACTGCTATTTTACTGTACCGGCCTACTGAGTTTGTAGTTTCGTTCTCGAAATGGTGACCAGCAAAAACAAAATTGTAGTGTCTGGATGTAAGAATAATCCACAACCCGTTTTCACTTTCATTCAAGCTAGCTAAGGGCTTAGGTTGTGCAAGTCCCTTAAGCAGACGTGTTTGAAGTCGTGGAAGTGGCAGTGTTGATGATTGCTATGGTCACTGCTGTACCTTATGATATTAGATGCTGAAAGTTGATATGGCGACAACAATTAACTAGCGAGAGAGAGAGAGAGAGACACGAAGGCTCTACTAAAGTGATGAAGAGAAATTCACTGTTGGTGTGAAGAAGAGAGACGGGGGGGGGGGGACTCTTATATTAGCTGATGCAAGTAAAAGGATGCGCTGATGGCTGGCCTTGTTCGTTTCCTGCTATTTGTGATGTCATTTCAACGATCGTTCAAATAAGCTAACATCTGCCGGTCCGTCTTGGGTTAGTCAGCCCCTTGGAAGGTCTTAATAATAACAATGATAATAATAACAATACATTAACACTTAAAACCAAAGTGGGTACAATTTATATTTAGGTCTGTATCAGTTGTGTTGTATCAGATGTTGGAAAAGACGTCAAAGGACAAGATGTTTTATGATATTTTTGTCACTTCAGTGTTGTCTAAAACCAAGCTTGACAATTTCTTGCCGTTTTTTGCGTTACTTATTACTGCTGTAATTAATGTGACGTCATCATCCATTATAGCTGCTGTCTGTGGTAGTAATTATATAAAGTTTGAATCGTAGGAACAATCAGGGTTTCCTGTCACGTCATGGCAATTGGAACGCAATTGCAGATGAGAATTAAAAAAAGTAAGTCTGGAGAATATTTCAGAATTTTTCCTCAGGTGTGTATTTCTGCCTATCATTTTATGCGCCCACATATAGTGATTCTCGAATCATAGGACTAAAAGGTTTTTAACGAATTAACGTTGCGTAACCGAGTCGCGCTGGTCCAACTGGTTGTTGCTGACCGAGGAACTTAC
Source organism: Coptotermes formosanus (assembly GCA_013340265.1). Classification (NCBI taxonomy): domain Eukaryota; kingdom Metazoa; phylum Arthropoda; class Insecta; order Blattodea; family Rhinotermitidae; genus Coptotermes; species Coptotermes formosanus. The sequence goes on along the minus strand of BLKM01001294.1, from coordinate 4,182,142 downwards.
TCCTTCGTATTGAATCCGAGGGTTTATTACTGTGTGCTGCAGAGTTGTACATTGGACCCTACACTAGGTCACACAATACAGTCCGCAACTCCCCACCCTTTTGCTTTGTTACAAAGCACAAAGCAATCCTCCCATGTACACTTAAGTCTGTGCATAAAAACCCTTTCCTTCAGATTTTCAGACCCTGTCGTTTTTAGAAACAATTTGATATTACACCCACTTACGCATGTGGCTACGTATAGAATTCTTACCTTCAGATATTCTGACTAGAATATTGCGTGACTTTATAATTTTCAGTTTTTCGAGAACCGCGGATCTATAACTGAGCGCACGGTGGTAATGAAATATATTTTTCGTTTGCAAGATTTTATACTCGAATTTTGTAACAGTTGACTTCGAATGAAAAGAATTCACAAATTATTGAGGGCAGTCTTAGAACTGCGAAACAAGAAGTAAGTAGATATGCAAAAAACTGCACGTTGTTGCGCTTAATAATTTGTATTACCAAACGATAGGGATTGACACTGCAGCCAGCTATGGGCCTTGACCGTCTTGTGTAGTTGCAACTTCAGGCTTTCTAATTCTTTCGCATTAGTCTAATATATGAATGTTTAGCGGCACGACCCGGTAATTTTGCTCCAGGTGAAAAAGCTAGTGGTATGGCCTAACTGTTGCATAGGAGGCTATACGGAATGCCTGAAATATGTACTCCAGTGTGGTTACGAATATAAGCCTGGAATGTGTACTAGAGTCTGGATCCGAACATGAGCCTGGAATCTGTACTCCAGTCTGGATTCGAAAGTAGGCCTGGAATGGGTACTCTAGTCTGGACACGAACATAAGGCTGGAATGTTTATTGCATTAGGGATGCGAAAGTAATCATGGAATTATACACTCCAGTTTGGAAACACATATTTTCCAGGTTTATTTTGTCACATTTTGCTTTTGTAGTCACGATTTCTGTTTATTTATAGCTGACACGTGCCTACTGTAGACATATCGGATAGGCAGTGGATGTTCGAAAAGCCCACTGCACAGTGTAGTAGAAATAATTTTCCCTTGTAAGTGGTAAATATAATCAGAAACTTAGTATGTAGTTCTTTATTCTTTATGATGATTATATCAAGGAGGATGAGAAAGACAAGGCACAGGCAAGCGATCACAAGTTAGAATACACTGAAACTGAGGCAATTTTCTTCCGAAACTTCGTTCAATTTCCATCATACTACATGGCGGCACATTTCGGAAGACGATAACCTTCGTAGTTAGCGCCGTTGGGAACTGAAATTTGTTACTAATTGGTGGGGAGGGGAGGGGTGGTAGTTTGCTGCCAGGGGTCACGGTGATACATGTCTGGCAGATTGTCGTATTTAATTTGGTTGAATTCGTAGATTTGTTTGGGAGAGGCAGCCGTGATGACAGACAGGCGGACGTAGGTTTGACGGCGCCATTATATGCTCACTTAATTCATTCAAAAACGCGTAAGTAAGAGGAGCACGCGAATGTAAAGTACCAAGTTTTGTTATAAAATCATACGGCAGTTTTGCAGTCTTTCCTCTTTTACTCGTCTTGACGTAGCTTATAGCAATGTTGTCGCACGTTTATGTACCGTAGAAACATGAGCTGTGTAGTGTTTTTATTGACGCACAGTATTGGTATTAAACATAGTCGTTAGACCGTTTCTTTTGAACTTAGGGTCATCACGTGGGAAAATCTTTGTCTGACTTGCAACTCTTTACATTATAAAAACTGAATATCCGCTATATTTAAAAGTACAGTATGCTGGGAAAAAGTAGTTGTATTGTGATTGCGATGATACATCAGCAGCAGATGCTATATCTGACACGCACCGAGAGATGGAACTGCCGCATGCGTGTGCATGTCTCCACAGTTGCTAGTCCCGATTCCATATCGTACAGGTATAATATGTGCCTTACATTTATTGTATAACGGTCATGTGCTATTTGTTTGTGAGGTGCTCTGGGACTGGCTTACAGCATTTAATATATTCTGGGTAACATCTCAATGCTCTACGTAAATTCCACAGCCTGAAATAATTTAAATGTCAGCATCTTCACTCGAAAGACTAAAATTTATCTACATCACAGAGAACACAGACGGTCTCCTGTAAAAAGATTAATCTGTTCTGCTTAGAGAAAAAACTGTTCGTAGCACATGAGTATATTCTGTAGTTAAAGTGCGAATGTTTTTAATGTTAAAACTGCTGGTGCGTGTAGTTACCTTTGCACTTTTAAGGATTAGGTATTTCAATCGAGCTAGTAATGCTGTATTCTTTGATTGCACCCGTCCAGACCGGCCCTGGGCCCACCCAGCCTCCTGTAAAATGGATACCTAGCCTCTTTCCTGGGGGTAAAGTTTTTAAAGTTGTCCATTCCGTGCAGTTGAACATACTGTCGACCGATTATTTAATATTTAAATTTTATTCATGCACGTTACACGTTTCCTTGAAGTTCGTGTTGTTTAGGCTGTATTCTGTTAAGAACTCGTGGAAGGCGATTTGGACGTTCCTTGTTCCGAAAACTGGGCTGGTAACTCTTCCAGGGTACGTTGTGATGGCGCTTAGCCGGTAAAGCGGATATCATTCTGTATGATAACGTGATCAGTTGATGCGAAACGTGTATCTGACCTAAGCAGTCAGAGTTATTGTAGGAAATACCTTTAGTTTATACATCCCGTTGTGATACTTGTGTAAGGAAGTAACATGTAAACCGTCGATCACAGCATTTATATTGTCAGTTGTATAATGACAAGTTGCCTAAAAAGGCCAACCTCAGGTATCACAGTATAAAGTACTTAGAGAAAGTTAAGTACTACATCGTTTTCAAAGTATTTTATATTGCCATACCTGATTGTAGCCTTGTTAGACCGAAACATGTTGCAATTTATCATTAAACAACTGACAATGTTTGCGTTGTGATAGACGGTTTATACATTACTTTCTTGCAGGAAATATCTTGTATTTAGCGGGTCTGTAGAACACAGCTCAAACCCTTCAGTTCAAGCATTAGCGTACGAGGACAGCAACTTGTTTTGACCATCGCTGTTATTTTCAAGCCGTGTGTGTGCGTGCGCGCGTGCGTGTGTTTTAAAAATCGCAAATCGTTTATTCTACATCGCAAGCAGTTTTATTCAAAGATTCATACATATGAATATACGTCACATCTGAAATCCCTATGCAAAGTTGCTGTAACTTGTTATTACTTACAGAGAAAATGCGTATAATAATTTTCGTCTGAATATTCTGTTTTGAAAAAGTACGTTTGAATGATTGCACAAGAAGCAGTTTTGTATATTTAATGTGTAACTGTACCTACCATTTTATGTGAAAGTAGTCTCTGGATTCTTCTTCTTAAATATTCATAAGATCTAGGACTATTAATTATTTTGTTAAGAGTTGCACATTCCATTAAAACTCCGCTTCCTTGTCATACACTGTTGGTGCTGTGGGCCTTCTCTTTTCTTGTAAATGAATTAATGTGAATATTTAATCATTTCCTTTTCTTTCCCTTTCTCTCTTCGGCACTTTATTCGCCTTTTTTTCTTTCCTTCTCATAGCTGTTCTTATTGTAGGAAAAGAATTGCTTGATTTTTAAACAAGCTTTGTTCACTAATTGAGCACAGTGTTACTTTAAGGCCAAAGAGGTCATTGGTTCCGGCGTCTTGGTTCAAGTGAGAATACAGTTACTTTGAGAGATGGATGGTCTCCTGACAAGGGATGAGGAGCTAAGAAGGCGGACGGTTTGCCGAGCCCCTATGTGGTGTGTGTACACAATATGATTTGTTGTGTGAGCAACACCATGTAGATATTCGCGAAGTATTTTTAATATTGCCCCTAATATAATGTCGGTTTTTAGTTATCACTTCATTGAATTGTGTTAAACGGTTTCAACTCGAAAATCGTCTTCATAACCGGTGCTTACGTCATCCCAATCCTCGTTTCCTTCGTTTGGTACTAATACATTCCTCTACGGCAATGCTTCTTAACTGGATTCGGCGAGTTATGCCTAAGAATTCTGCGACTTGAACTGCCTTTTACCCAGTTTTCTGTCCTTTAGGTTTTCTCTTATCTTCGGCTTACTGTCATCATTGCTAGGAAGATTATTTTTATATATTCAGTAATTTGGGGAGCGCGGTGGGGCACTGCTACAAGCCGGAAGGTCGCGGGTTCGATTCCCGACTGAGTAATTGCAATTTTTCATTGACTTAACCCTTCGGCCGCACGATGGACCTGGTGTCGACTCGGCCTCTGACAGAAATCGGTACCAGAAATATTTCCTGTGGATAAAGGCGGCCGGTACATAGGGCTGACTTTACCACCTTCATCTGCGAATTATCTGGAAATCTGGGAGCCTCAACTTGCTGGAATCCTAGGGGCCTTTCCAGGCCTGTATAGGCATAGCCTTACCTTTTTTTGTTTGTATTAAGTAACTTATTGAAAGGTTTGTAGTTTGTTTCTTATTTACAAATATTTCAACTTTGTTAGAGCGATTTGTGCCCAAGCTGTCGGTAGTTTAAGATACATTTGGGGGGGGGGGAGAGGATGGGGTGTTCGCATAAATATTGGTTCTTTGTAAGAGGTTCGCGGTACCAAAAGTTCGGGCACGCTTTCTGCGGAACGTATTTTCTCCCCTGCTGTGCATGCCTGAAGCAAGTTTGTTTACCAGTCAGCTAATGGGGGTCCAGTTTTTGATACAGCATGGGCTTCTATACAAAGGAGGTCCGAAGAATAAGACAGCGCTATACTTTATAAGCAGAATTTCAGTCGTCTCTGTACAGTACACAGCTATCGAAACACATACCTATTTTGTAAACCAGTTACCTTGCCTAGTAACGTGTGTGTCCCACCGTGCGATACCCTTACAATAGATGTCTTGGAACAACCCCTTTCCTTGATTAGGACGTTATGAATATTTTTTGTTGGTTTCGCATTTTAAATAATTGACCCATTCGAAAACGTGAAGAAACAAAATTGAAGAGACAAAAACAGAACAAGTGAGTCACTCTAAGTGTCTGGGTTCCATAGTTAATGACAGTAACACAGCTGAGGAAGAAATTAAAGAAAGGATAACAGCAGGAAATGAAGACTATTATGTGAATAAAACTTTTCTTCAAAGTAAATTAATTTCAAAGGCTCAAAAATTAAAATGTTATGAAGCCGTGATAAGACATATTGTTACGTATGCTTCTGAAACCTGGGCATTAAAGGGAAATATGGTACAAAAATTATTCAGATTTGAAAGAAAGATACGAAGGAAAATTTTTGGCCCAGTTAAAAGTCCGGATGTATTATGGAGACTAAGAAATAGCGAGGAATTATATAAGATAATTAGAAAGCAAAATATGTTAAGACATATAAAAGCGAAGAGATTTGGATGGTTTGGACACATTCAAAGAATGGACAAACATTGAATAACTAGGAAGATAACTAACTGGACGCCAGCGTTATTAAACAGGCCAAAAGGAAGACCTAAAGGGAGATGGCTGGATAGCGTACGGGAAGATTTGAATGATATGGGTGTACTGGATTGGAAAAAAAAGTTTTTTAGACAGGAAAAAATAACAAGAATTACTTGAGCAAGCCAAGACCCAACCTGCGTTGTAGAGCTTAAAAAGAATTAAGACCTATTCGGAAAATAATTTATACGGTTTTGGTGTGTTGGTGACCAGTTCAGACCACATATGCCGCCTGTGTCACTGTAGTGTGAGTGTGTGATTGAGTGTTGGTCGCGAAACATGTTTTATTAATCCAAAAATAATTTCGGAGAAATTAGGAACCGTCTGAAGCAGACTATGATAAATGTGTTACGGAAAATTCTTACACATGATAATAATTAGACTTTTGCTGCCTGTCACCAGGTGGCAGTAATGACGAAGATTTCGACTGTATCGAGCAGTTCAGTTCTTCATATGGTGGAAGTTACCGAGGTGGTGAAAAAAATTCTTTGGCGTTTATGGAAGCCAAGTATTTATTGCCATGTTCACAGCAGCCGACCACCAGTCTCTACCCTGGGCCAGCTGAATATGCTGCATGTCCTCCAACCCTGTTTTGTAAAGACATATTTAGTAACTTGCAAACGCGACATCGTGGTCTGTGTAGCGACTAGGCTAGGGGCTGTACAACTCGGCATTCGAGTTTCGATTCCCGGTAAGGGTAAGAGAAATTTCTTTTCCAGGGCGTCTAGACTGGCTCTGGGGCATACTCAGGCCCCTATTGGACACTAGGGGCTCTTTCCTCACGTGGAAAGAGGCAACTCGCCTCTCTCGATTAACGTTAAACATTAGTTTGCCTTTGTGAACTTCTGTGTTGAGTTGTGATCTCCTGTATTTTCAAATCATCCACCCAAATTGCAAGCCCTAAGTGACCTTTAGTAACGTGTTAGGTATTTGACGTTGAGAGATGGTTAGCCCTCTCCCACCTGCAGTCTCAAAGCCGGACGATCGCCCTTTGTCGTCTGTCAGCAATTACGAAGTTAGCGGACTCGTATTAACAGCTAGCCCTGACCACCCCGTTATCTGCAGGCCGTCTCCATCCTAAACATGAGGAAGCGCCATGCTGTAGTGAAGTGAGACCCAGTTGTCATCCCATTTTGTGACAAGTTCACACAAATTCATATATCTATCTATCTCACTCTATCTATGTGACATTTCCATCTATAACGTATGTATATTTGTACAGACGTAACTTTGCTGTCATTTTCTACCGCTGGCAAAATGGATGACCCACAATAATACTATGACATTTATTGCATATTTTTGTCAGTGTGTTGCAGCTATAGATGTTAAGGCGACGTGCAAGTACTGCAGTAAAGTTTCTTGTTACGGGTTCGAATAGTTGTGTACCAAATATTTTGTTTCACCTACGTGTGTATACTTTAATTTCTAAATGTTTATTCCTTCTTTGTATTTTCAGCCAATGTACTGTTGTGTATTTTGTCAAGGAAATCAACCATATCCCACTCGAAGAACAGTGTATGTGTTTGTAATGTATGCGTATGTATAAAGTCCTGTATGCGTACCCACATTTCATGCTGTTACTATTTTGATTTTGGTTATTAAATCTCTGGCAAATACGTTTGTAGGCTCTTTTGCAAAATTGCGAAAAACGACTATTAGCTTTGTAAAGTCTGTCTGTTCGCCGCATTGAACAACTTGGCTGCCACTGGACGGATTTTCATGACATTTGTTATTTGACTATTTTCCGAAAATCTGTCCAGAAACTTCGAGTTTGATTAAAATACAATAACGGGTACTTTAGATGAAGACGTATGGACATTTATGGTAATTATCTTCTTAGAATGAGGAATGTTTCAGACAAAAGTTGTAGGGAAAATCAAAACACATATTTTATGTTCAGTAACTTTTTCCCGAAAATTTTGCCGTTTATGAGATAATGTGGAAATATGTGGTATAGCCAGAGAGGCCACAGATAACAATATAACACGGCCCATGCGCTTTGCATGCTGGATAACTAAGGCTGCAGGCACACTCAGAATATGTAATACTCATTGATTTTCCCAGGCAACAATGGTTACAGGAGCGCGCCGCAGTGTTACTCGTATACATTGCTTGTCTTGTTTGTGTAGATATACAGTATGAAGATACGTGTGCGGCTGCCTGTCCAAAAACATTAAACGAAACAGTAAGTGTACTGTGGGCAGGCATCCATCTACACGCACAAACGTACTGATTTCAAGTGTTAAAATTTCTCGTACAATGTGATATTTATAACTGAATGACAAATATCGTCACATGTCAGAACAAGAGACCCCTATTGCAGTTTCTTTGAAACTGAAAACTCAAATGGGGGTTTTATCTGTCCGGCAAATCGTTATCTACGCCATCAGAATAGCATTATGTATATCCAGGCACCATGTCCTGACTACTTGCGTAATGGAAGGCACACACACACACACACACACACACACACACACACACACACACACACTCTCTCTCTCTCTCTCCCTCGCTCTCACGCACACACACACACAAACACACACATACACACTTCTTGCAACAAATTATGTGTGACATTCATTACCAATATTCCTACCTGTTGAATCAATATCTATAGCAACGTTAAAAATCTGATATATGTTTTTAACAAATATGCTTTCTAAATGCTAAATCGTTTGAGTAGTCACTGTTCTTTTCTTAACAAATTAGAAGAAAAATACTAACTATATAAATAATGACAGTAATATGGACGATCTAAGACACGAAACATCATGGCAGTAATTAAAATGAAAACAATAGAGCATCCATGCTAAGAAGTCACGCTGGATGCTTCACTTCAGTGACCATATGCCAGCTGGCCGGGAGTATTTTTAGCTGAAAAAGTTCGCAAGCAACATACTCACTCACATCCTTACATAATAATTGGTCTGAACGTCCTTAACATGACATCGTATTCTCTCTCTTTTTATGCAGCTATTAATATGAAGAGTCTACGACAGAAATATATACTAAAGAAGAACTCATATTTGCGTGTGAAATAATAATTGCACGAGATGAAGAGTGGCAGGCGATATGGTTTACCGAACTGCGTAACACGTTTATTGTCTCTTGTTCTTTTATCACAAGAAGTTGACGATTCCTATCGACGGAAGCCATAATGAGAGGAAACTGATACGTGTGAAAAACTATACAAAATTGTCGTTGTTTTCCCACAGAGGATTTGATGACAAATAAAGGCTACGGAGTGACGAATAAAGAATAAGAATTAATGAGTCAACAAGTAAGAGAGAATTACTGAGAGAACAAAAACTTTTGCGCGGTGTTAAGAGTAAGAGATAATTAATGCAAAAGGGATAGTTGCATGAAGAACAGAGAGGAAAAGGTAAGTAAAGATAAAACAAGAATTGTGGCGAATGGAGTAAGAGAGAATTAATGACAGAAGTAATTGTGTGATGAATAGAAAGTAACGTAAAACCGACGACAGAACGGTACGTTATGTAAAGAATAGAGCAAGAGAGAATCAACTGCAGGAGAAGAAATTATGAACGAATAGAGGAAGAGAAAAACAACCGAAGACAAGGAGTAGTGTGACAAATAGTGTAAGAGATAATCAGCAGCAGGACAGGAAGTTATGTATTGAAAAGACGAAGAGATAATCAACGTGTTGTGATCTGCAAACCACAACACGTTAAAGGGAATAAAAGGTTTCTGGGACTAAAAGTCTACATTATATGTTTATATGCCCATAGTTGTACGCGCATATCGTAAACAACGATATCTTAAATAATTTTAACTGTGTAACTGTTATCAGTATAATATTTTCACTCGTGCGTGTGTGTGTGTGTGTGTGTGTGTGTGTGTGTGTGTGTGTGTGTGTGGGTGGGGGGAGAGTTGCTCTTGCTTACAGGCATATTTATGCATTGTGCGTATTTGACGATACTTTAACTTTATGTGTGTATAAATTCCTTTGTGTTGTCTCCCTGAAGATGGCAGACACTTAACACGACACGTAAGAAAGCTTATATGTAAAGAGAATTTATAACATTTTTCATATTGTACGTGCATTTGTTGGTAGAATAATCACTTAAACGTTAACATGTCATAGAGCTATGTGGATGTAGAATAACTGGATGTACTGGTGTCAGTGAGCACATTACGCCCGTGGTGTGAATGAATGAGTGGGTCGCATGCCCAGTCGTCCAGTTTACTACGTGTCCTCTGTCCGTGTCAGGAACGTGCTGTGAGGTAGAGCTGAGATTTAAAAAACACTTTTGCACCGAGCCTTTAACAGCGTTCAGTACAAAACAGCATAAACACGTGGCAGTACTCTGTGCTCTGAGAATAAAGAAAGACCCTTGGAATGCGTGATTGAGTGAGTCACGCCAGCGTTTCCTTGGCTACCACGTCACACCTGGCTTGCCATGGTTACGAGAGATGTTCTGTGTGAGGTAAGCGCTGAGGTAGAAGAAGCAAATTTTATGATCGAGGTACTGTGTGTTCTCTGTGAGGTACGAGCTGAGGCTGAAGAAACAGTTGAGTGTCGAGGGTAAAATACAGCATAATACAACCAGACTGTAGCACTCCGATAGATAAAAATAGCGTTTGGTTTGGTCTGAGACTATAGAAACGACGACGAACGTCGTCGTGAAGTAGCCCATAAGGTAATGGCAGTCCAGCACATGAAGGGCACGCGGCTAGTAATATAGAATATATGATATCTGTAAGAGAAGAGCCGAGGTAGTATTGTCGGCATTGTGACTAGGCTACGGGCAAGACAAACCAGGCTTCAAATCCCGGCAGGCGCAAGGAACATTTCTCTTCACCAAAACGTTCCCACCGACTTTAGGATCCACTCATCTTTCTAGATGGTGGATGCAGGGGCCATTTCCCGGCGCTAAGTCAGCCTGGGCGTCAGACTGACCACTTAAACCTTCATCTGGTGCTGAGATTAAGAATGCATGGAGCTAAACCTTCAAGCCCTGTATAAACCTCCACAGCATGTACAGACACAAGTTGTCTCTAAGGTAATGGACCATGCACAAAGGTTTGGATGTTGACGTACGTGAGGACAGTATTAAAGAAGTCAACAGTAGACTCGTACAAGCTTATTTCCTGTCTTATACTCGTAGATTTCTAAATATCACAATTTTATTATATTTCTGGATTACCTCATTACTAAGCACAGTTTTTAAACACGTTGTCTTCGTCCCGTATAACCTTTCATTTTCTTATATTAGACATGTTTTAATTGTCTCACAAACAATATTCCTGACTTAATATGTAAGTGCAGTATTTTTCTATAATCTCTGTCCTCAGCACCGCAACTCTTATAGAATGCTCCCGGTTGATGCTGTCTTTCTGTACGATAAAGAGTTAATGTTCGATGCGGCGATAAAAGAAACACCCTGTATATCTAGGTTCTATCTCGGTACCAGATATTACATTCCTGGTTCCAGTGGTTCCGTAGTTAATTCACGCACTGCCTTCAGTAGTTATCACTAACATAATAGCTAAATAAAATACAAATATGACCTTCTTGTTATTGACTTACATTATAAAAAACATTTTTATGACGCAGCAACCCGATCTAGATCACACGAAACTAGACACACACACACACATACACACACATACACACACACACACCCGGTATAACTCCTCGGAAGAGTAATCAGATCTTCTCAGTGGTCGCTACCTACACAAAACACAACACACACAAGAGACTATCATCCATGCCGTCAGCGGGATCCGAACCCGCCATCCCAGCAATCAAGCAAATGCAGATCGACGCCCTAGATCACACAGCCACGGTTATCGGCTTCTATAAAACTGTTATTTAAAGAAACTTGCGTATTATTTCACTAACGCAAGTGACGCTCCGGTCTCGCAGATTGGCACATTCACTATGTTATTACTAGTAATTAGATACAATTAAAAATTACTGCCTTATTCTTAAGCTTCAGCACCATCATGTGCGTGTGAAGTTTCGTGAGAATCAGTCTGTTGCGTGTAAATTTGAAATGGACACACACACACACACACACACACACACACAGTATGTTGATATCAGAAATTTCATGTCTTCCTTTTGCGAAGGAATTGTTGCATTTGGCAAGAATTATATCTGATTTATAATAAGAATAAATTTAGGTAATGCTTTTCGTTATTTAAGTTTCAAACTTCTTATCATGAAGAAGCAATTCCTCTGTCATGTACACTGTGTCGACTACAAAATTGTTGCCTTCAAATTCAGGTTCATATAATCCAAACAGAGCAGCCATTACAAACGTTCGATGGTCCGGTAATTACCTGCCGGTCGACAGGATGTATCCTGCTGAGGATCTGATCTATTCAGCACTGTAGTGAGTGCTTTAAATCTCAAGGTTTAGGGCTTCGTGACTTACGTGAATTCACGCCATCTGGTATTGTTGTCATGATAAAAATATAAGGCGGTAGCGCGGCTGCGTGTGTAGTTGGCTGGCGAAGACATGCCTAATTCTGCTGATAAGGCTGTCTGGAATATTGCCAGCTGGAAGACCGTGAAGAAAAATGGACATAGGGTTTGAGGATAGGAAGTGGATTAAAGTGGCTCAGGTCGCGTCCAACGGCGAACTTTTTCCTGACAGGTGTTGCAACTTCTGTACCTGCTACCGGAGTTAGTATTTTAGTATAGCATTGTGCCTGTGCGCATTCTACCGCGCTACAACGAGAAGCTGGTCCCATTTGGCTTCAGCAATTCCACTACTTTGACGACCTTTTAACAGGGTCAAACCAGTTGCTTGATAATTCAAGCTGGAAAGGTAGAAAGCGAGGTAGGAAGATAAATAAAACTTGCTGTACGAATGAATGTGAATGTAAAAACGTAACAAGTTTAAATAAATTATTTTAAAACAAAGCATCTAGACGTACTTGTGGCCTGTGTTCAATTGCACAAGCAATATTCGTGACATAATAAAGAAATAATAGACGACAGAATTTACATAGTGTTTATGTTTCGTTCTAAAAATGAATGTTTCATTCTAGCCGTGTATGCTGTGTAAACTTAAAATCGAAACAAGTGATTCCTAAAGTGTGGCCGACGGGATATTATGGTTTGTAACATTCGTTCAAGTGGTCCATGAGACCGACATGTCCGTCTTGTTAATATACGCATTCATATTGATATATAATTAAATTATTAATTTTATTTCTTATTGTATTTTCCTGTATTGGAACTTGAATTCAGTATATACATAATGTCCTAGCTGCTACAGTTTAGCATCTGCGAATATAGAGTGGCATTATAACTGTTAAAAAAACAGATTATTAATTCGTCCACCAAGACCCACAGAAACGCATTTAGGGTACCACTGATTTACGTAGGTGTTGCTTTACCTTTTGCAATAAAAGCACTCTTTGATATGTATACAGAATCTTCGGAATATCCAGAACAAATATTATTCAGGGTGGCGTGAATACGATTGGAAGGGCTCTGTTTCTGAAGCAAAAGTTTCAGCGGTTTGTTTGTCTTAGGGACGTGAGATCGGTTACGTGTTGTCAGAGGAAAGCATGTTGTGGTAAGCCGGTTGTTGAGGATGTCACAGCGGTGTTGCTGAAGATTCAGGTCTCCTATGATATTATGCCGTGTCGACTGGTAAACAGTTACCGACGTTTACGAGGAGCGTGGTGCCTTCATCTTCAGGTCCAAGTAGTCTAAACTGGACTGCTCGTCCTTGAAGATATAATATGTATGTAGACAGTAAAAAAAAAGTGACAGCGCTGCAGATATTTTGTGTGGCTTGCGTTTTGGTAGTTGTAAGTAGTGGAAGATAGAGGTGAACGTGTTGAATTTAGTACAGAGGTAGAAGTAGGTGATAAACATGTTTACATACTGTGAACAGGTTGTTTGTAGGTCAACAGTTACAAACACTACGAATGTGCGAACTCTGATATTATATGCAAAAAAGACATGCAATGTACGTGTAAGGTAACAATGAGGCGCGTTCGTGTAACCATTGTTGCCGTGGAAAAGCAATAAGTATTACATATTCTGAGTTTGTGTCTGTAGCCTTAATTATGCAGCACACAAAGCGCATGCGCTGTACTATATTTTCATCTGTGGCATGTCTGGCTGTACCCTGTATTTCCACTTTATCTCTTAAACAGCACGATATTCGGAAAAGAAGTTATTCAACATAAGATGTATGTTTTTTCTCTACAACTTTTATCTGAAACGCGTCTCATTCTAAGAAGAATTCAGCGAGAAATTATCACAAACGTACACAGGTCTCCATGTAAAGTATCCGTTTTTTCTTGTCCTGTTTTAATGAAACTTGAATTTTCTCGACAGATTTTCAAAAAATCTTCAAATATCACATTTTCATGAAAATCCTTCCAGTAGGAGCCAAGTTGTTCCATGCGGACGGACAGACAGACAGACATGAGGAAGTTAATAGTCGCTTTTTGTAATTTTCCGAAGGCGCCTAAAACACGTAATCAGTTACTCACACAAATACAAGATATGCACTAACACTGGTAGACGTACGGGACTACAAGTAGTTTCTGTGTTTCAAATTGGTGGCACACCGCAGCATTTTATTCATAAGCATATTCGTTCGTTCTGTGAAACTGATGTACCCTTAGAATGTCGTCACCTTAACAGGCATAATCATCACCGATGTAATTATTAGTTGCAGCTCAGTTACGCCACGGAAGAGAAATGTGCTTCATGAGGCATTGTTAGGCCTACTTATCTTCTTCCTGTTGCTTAGTATTTTGAAACTTTTAAGGGAACCAATCAGAGCTTATACTGTCAAATTTTGTTTCCAGGCTTCCCTACAGAAATGTACGTGTGTACAAAACTTCTGTTTCTTGCTAGAAGCTTGGCTTTAACACAGTAAATGCAAATTTTAAGCCACATAACTTCAGCTGTGTTCGAAATTGTGTGATACTTCTAGTATGCAAGCCGTCTAAATAATTCAAAATTTACTGCAGGTTACCATCTTCACCTTGTAAACTGATTGCGTGCAATGTGTTATGTAATGGGCCAGTCCTTTCGGACATTATCAGCATATTTGTCGAACAATCCAGCATGCCATTTTGTCCCTCAGAGCAAAGTCCTTGCATGACTTCTTACCTATCTGCGCAAGAAGCCTGAAGGACCGCCCTGTTCTTGTCTCACATGGTACCTTTCCTTCTTCGAAATGTACAATGTAAATATTGAGTGCAATGTGGAAATCAGAATAAGCCGTTCAGTATGTATTCTATCAATTTTGAAATTACTTTGGCGCCCTGTTTTAAAATCCCCTTTATCATGACATATCACAATAATTGTACATAAATCTTGAAAGGTAACAAATTTTACAATATTCCTAAAGAAAAATTTAGCATCCCAGAGGCTGTAACTATTTCTACCAAAGTAGTAAACAAAGGGCTGAACAAAACTGTGGAATTATTTAGTAAATGATTGTGTTTCTTCTTTAATTTGACGTCAAGTGCCTATAAATAAGCACGGAATTATTCCAAGAACAGTGGTAGAGGTGAAGTTCACTCGAGAACAAGCCATGAAGGCCCAGACGGGGAGTACAGGTGTAGCTCTACTCTTTCTTTAACTTCGGCGCTAGATGGTGGTGGGTGATCAACGCCACACCCCGGCCGCCTTTACCCCAGGAAACAGACCCGGTATACCTTTTACAGGAGGCTGGGTGGGCCCTAGGGCCGGTCTGGGTAGGTGCGGAAAATCTCGCTTCCCACCGGGGTTCGATCCCCGATCCGTCCAGCCCATACCGAGTCGCTGTATCAACTACGCTATCCCAGCCCGCTGCAAGAAGAGTTACAAGAACAAAAGCAGCCTGCGTACTTTATTTAATTCAAGAACTTAATTTGAGAGCACCGAACAAATTACGCATCCATCATTGCGTTTAGAACAGCAAGAGTAGCCCCTGTAAAACGTTTAAAATGACTACCCTGCTGAGGTGGTGAATTTATCCAAGAACAACAGCAATTTTTGGTTTGATGTTAGTGACCAGGTACCGCAAAAAGTAGCAAAATTTTCGTAAGACTGACGCTACAGTGTGACTGGAGCTCTTTAGCCGCGATTTCTAAGGTGCGTGCTATCTACTACCACTGGAGCCCTGCAACTGCGGTTTCCACTCACGGCATAGACTTATCTGCACATGTATGCTTTTCTTGTCCTTTGTACGTAGAAACTTGTAACGAACCGATCTTCCATCTAAGGAATCCAATCAAGTATCTAAGACTAAGGTTTACAAACCCCGAAAATGAGGTTTCTTGGGCGACATTCTTCTATTATATATTATTATATATTATATATTCTTCTATTATATATTATATATTCTATTCTTTGCAAGTGGGTGGCAAGAGGGCCGTCAAAGGCTCAGCCTGTGTGCAGGTTAAGGAGCGCTTCAAGTGGCTTCTTCGAAACAAACAATCAGCATTGACGTAAATGCTTCCGAAATTAGCATTCGTTATGGACGAAAGCTATGCGATAATAGCCTAATAGCCAACCAAAGACGCTTTTCTCTAATGGAATCACGGATTCTTTGAACGGTTTTACTATATTCAGACCCGTCAGGCGCATTGAAAACTGAGATATGTCGAACTGCTCTGTTATGTTTACATCAACAGTTGTATTACATTTGTTTGCGATGTTTAACTTACCTTCGTACTTACATGCAAGACTGTCGTACGTGTATATTGGGCCTATATAATTACACATCACTAAAGCGTATTTTGTACATTAATGACTACTGTTTTACACTGAAACTATTAACCCAAGGCATTTAATACGTAGTGAGATATAAATTATATTGTGTTTATGGATCAGAAATAAAAATTTCTTCATTTAAAATCTGGGCAATTACTTTACCTGACCACTTCACAGAACATGTCAAAGCTCACTGCTAGCATTAGTATAATATCCATAAGCGCGTTACGATTTTAGCAGAAATTTAAGAAAACTGGACAGAAATTGTCAGTCGAAGGAGCAAATTACGTTAAACTTGAGTTGAGAGTTTTTGTTTAATGGATTATCAGTTGCAAATGACCAGGTATCTGGTCGATTATTTCCAAAAAGAAATCAATATTTGCGATTTCAGATTCCCTCTAAATAAAATCCTGGGTTTTCTCAAGTCTTTGCACTTATTTTAATAAACAATGCAATGGAAGTTAGGGTAATGGTTGTGCTAGGCTGAGAAAATGTATGTGAAAAGTTCGTGAAGTAAGAGTGTCAGTAGGCACTGCAAAACACGGAAGTATGTGTTCTATTAAGATGAAGACATAATGCACTTTTGTGCTCAAAATATGAAAACATTGCTGACATACCTGCACTGCATACGTAACAGTACGCCTTTCAAGTGTCTTGCTGAAGAAATAAAAAATTATGCTTCTGGTTGTAAACATAACAACACAAACGTTACTGGCTGTGCGTAAAACTTGTCCAGATCTTAACAAACTTATCAAAAAGATTTATTTCAAAATCTCTACCGAAATAGTATTTTTCTGCCTTGTCTCTGTGGGCCTATAAGCCAAAATTGCGGTTGTGGTCTCATACTTGACATTTTCAAGGGTTCTGGTAGGTAAAGGAACATGTTTCGAGAGAAACGAGCTAATGTTGTCGTTTTTTTATTTCATCATAACGTTAGTTGGTAAGATAGCAGCACAGTATGATGTTGCTAATAAAACAGACTTGAATTCAGGTTGACTGTGCATACAAGTAATGCTTTGGGTTCAAGATCCGGAGAGGTCATTGCCTCTTCACGTAAGACTTTGAAACCAATTAAGACTTAGTCCATTGATGGTTGAACTTCAAACTGTACATGATGAAAAGTTGCCGCAGTAAAATTTCATTAGTCAGTACGTGCACAAATAGTGAAGGAAGTAAATCTGAAACAATAGACCTTAAAAGGTGACGCCAAATAAATTTTGATCGCGTTTCCGACTCTTTGTGATCTTTTAACAGCTTATCATTTAGGCAACACAGACAAATATTCTGAGGTAGCCTATCATTACTCTTTAACCCTCTGAATTACGAAATTCATATCACATATTTAAACTTGGTTTCCTACCTCAGAGGAAAGGCTTGAAGTGTCGTTATAAATGCCTGTTCATTAGCGAAAATAATTCTGTTTGTTCTCAGACTCGTATAAACGCTACAGCTGTAACGGGAGAGGACATGTATAGTGTTCGGTGTTGAACGTTTTTGGAAACGTGACACGCCTGTCAGGGAAGACTAGATTCAGTGACCGTTTCTGATAACGCAAGAGCCGATTGAACTAAATTTGTTATCGCCAAGGCTTTCTAAAGCCGTCAGTGTGTCTCTTACAGCGCAACACACAAAGTATTTGTAAGAGGTCAAACAGTTATTTTTGCTCTTAACAAAAACTGAGTTACGAAAAAATAATTCTGCACGTATGGCACACATTTTGCTTGACATTGACACCCACGCAAGCCTCCTCGCAACCCACTCCCTGTCTCTTATTGGTCGCGACCGATAGGTTTAAAACCTTTTGGTGTTAGAGACGAGAGAGGCTGTATGTAGCAAACTGCATGCATCGTATGTGCGTGTAATAACAGATGCTGATTTGACGTATAAAATAACGGTTTTTTACTGAATATTCGTGCGATTTATCCAGGGACTGGGCAGTGTTCCGCACACTGGGGGTCATTGAAGTTTGTCCACATCTGACGACCCCGTGACCTGTCTCCGTGCACATCAAGAGGTCACGACAAGTAATCGAAGAACACTGCACCGGTACCTGTACCACGTTTTGACACGTGTCATTACATGGCAGACGTACAGCAAAAGTGGAATAATTGTTCTAAGTCTTTACGTGTTGGCATGGCAGAGCAGGTTAAAATACACGTATTTAGCGGTCTTGCAACACTCTGGGGCCTTC
The DNA here is from genome assembly GCA_013340265.1 of Coptotermes formosanus. Taxonomy (NCBI): domain Eukaryota; kingdom Metazoa; phylum Arthropoda; class Insecta; order Blattodea; family Rhinotermitidae; genus Coptotermes; species Coptotermes formosanus. The sequence goes on along the minus strand of BLKM01001294.1, from coordinate 4,163,771 downwards.
ACAGACGTGGTCATGAAGAGTACCGTCTTGTGGGGTATGGCGCTGTGGAGACTGGTGTATAGTTAGTGTTATGTCCTCCATATTTGCCGCATGCCCCGCCCATCTCATTCTTGTTGATTTTATCACCCGAGTGATATTTGGTGAGGAGTACAGAACGTACGGTGCCAGACTTACCGTATCCCGAAACTGATACAACAATGAGACTGGTAAGTCCAGTAATAATATGAAGCACGATATGCGGAGACAGAAACTTGCGTTCGGTAATAACATTCTTATTTGGCTGTTTCTCTGTGGGGTGAGTGACTGGTATCTACCGTAATTTTTATACCTCATCATCATCATCGATATCAAGGTAGGCCTTTATCGGAATTCTCCTAAGTCGTCTTGTCTTCTTCTTCTGCTGCTTCCGATGGCTGTGCATCCCACAGGCTAGTAAGTGATAGCTCATCGAGATGCTTGGCGTGAGGTAATTCTTGCGGGTTGTCCGTGCAATTGCTGCTCCCGCTTTGTGATCCACTATCTTATACTGAAGATTTTTATCTCGTTCATATTACAGTCGCCCTGTTATTATGTGAGACAATAAGTTTATGTAGAATACAACTGTTCGTCACTCTGTTTGTTTGTTTGTTTGTTTGTTTGTTTGTTTGTTTCTTTCTTTCTTTCTTTCTTTCTTTCTTTCTTTCTTTCTTTCTTTCTTTGTGTTCGAATTGTCCTACGACCGACCGTCTCGAACCAAGTTCTTTTTGGTTTTCCCCTGTCTTCAATTATTTCGTGCTTTCCCTGCAGCCCTCCCGTTTTAATTTTATCAAAATTAACCCCTTGCTCAGGACACAACTAATTTGGCTTTCCAAATCATATTCTTTAACATTAAACATTAAATCCAAGTTTTACTGCTCTTATATCGAGCCACTAATTTTCGCCATTCTAGTGTCGTCACTTTAGTATTACTTTTACCAGAAGGACGAGCGGGCGAAACCTGGGAGCCTTCTGACAGTGGTACACTATTTCTTCCTCCTCCTACCCCCGCAATAACATGCCAGTCACTGTGTCTTCACCCATGGTTTTCAGTTTCCTTTACACTTCTGCTGTTACTTCAGCGTTCTCTTTACCTGTTTTCAAACAGCTAGTTGCTCTTTATTACAAACTACGTCAGATCTACACTGTTGCTGAAATATTGCTGGCGATTCATTGTATTCATTGTTTATTAAAGAGAGCTCTACATCATTTCTAAGAAATATGAGAAACTTTACTTCAACTCTGCGTGCAGAGATGCAGTATAGTTTCTCGCCTTCGCATACATATAAACTCCCGATGTTCCTTCAATAGCTGCAACGTCTGGGCTCGCACTGTGCTGGCGGCAAGTGTGCAGGGCGATGTACGATATTTATGTTGCCACCTGTCGACTAAGTTTGAGATGCAACATCCATCAACTCGCACAGTTGTCGTCTACTTAGTTAGCAGGCCCATAGGGTTATGGAGGTAAGGTTACCCATTGCAGTGTACAGCTATGTTCGGTGATCTGTGAAACATTTCCTATCGCAGATGTAAAAAAGCGGACAGTGCTACAGATACGCGTTTGTTCGATATTTCGTAGTTTTATGTCGCGAGTCACATTTATTTTTCTCGTCTTTTTCTAGAAAAAATATTTTTAATTGGTGGCTCAAAATTCCTTAAATGACTCTATAAAGCGAGTCCTTTTTGACGGGCTATTCTCACAGTTGCCCATAAGATTACTTGCTTTTATGCAGCCAGAGAGTTATTACGGTATGTACAAGAGCCCGCTGGTGACTGTAGTCAGAGTCAGAAACATTCATTTCTCCTCCACCACACCATATTGCCTTAGCATGCACTTTAATATAATCTTCCTGTTTCTGCCTAGATCATCAAAGAGATCTGTCGTCCTGCTTTCTTTAGACTAATATTTTTATAACTGAATGTCTCATTTTCCTTGTTTGAGGTGTACAACAGGCCCATTATGCTTCCTTCATGCGACACCCTTAGTAATCGTAAATAATAGGCTGCATTATTATAAAGCTCCTTATTATGTAATTTTCTTCACGGCAGTTATTTCACACTGGTACAATTCAATAGCAGAATTACAATGTAGGGGAAACATCAGTTAATTCACTTAGACCCTGGAACGAAATAAATTTAAACCAAGTATATTTTGATATGCTTGGTTGGTCCTTATTTTTGTCTCATCAGTTACAAATAACATAAATTCAAATTTTTAATATATTTTTAAATTTAATTAATATTTTCTGACAACTGCAGCGTTTCCCAGTACACGTAAGTTAATTGTTCGCCTTTAGGTTCTTAATTCGAAGCTGTTTCTTTTGTCTCATTAAAGACTGCTCTCGGATCTAATATCTGGTAGGAAATGAAACGTCACGGACGAATAACAATTTCGCATTTCTTACTGGGAGTCAATCGAATGCGTAGCCTACCTCTGAATGTGAATTAGCCTCCTCGGTAAACCAAACATCACAAACTACATAAAAGATATACGCTATTATTCTTCGCACGGAGAGTTTTATGTGTCAGATACGGTCATCAGACTGAAGGGTCATTACTTCTCTTAACATCACTAACTGATTGGTGTATATAATGGACGCGCAAAATACTTTCTGAGAGATAGGTTGAAAAATTTTAATACTGTTTTGATTTACTTCAGTTTTCAAAATGTGAAGCTGTTGCAACTTAAAAAGTGATGAAACATTTCTCTTGGCACACATTGTACAGTTCGAATTTCGAGGCCATTTCAAATCACGTGGCTTCTAGTATCATTTAATATTATGTCCTCTTTTTTAACCTTTCTTTTTTAATGTTGTTGTTCATTTATAAGTATTAATTGTTAATTGGTAATTAGCATTTGGACTTCCTCCTTTTTTGTATAACAAATTATTTGTCTTATTCCTTGTAGCACTTAAGTGCGGCATATTCTTGTCCAAAGAGAAAGTACTTTTGTTCGATTAATCGATCGACCTCTCATTTTGTTGTCGATGCTATCGAGAGTTGATGTGCTGGTTCTGCAACACTCGTCTCCCATTTATCACTGTGAAAGGCAACTGGAATACTAACGAGTTCTTATATTTTTTTACTTCATGTCCTATGACACATAAGGGTAATTGTATAAGTGAATAAAATGTATTACAAATTAGCGTCACGTGACTGCTCTGTCGAACGCGCAACAAACTGCGTCAGAGTTTGAATAATTATTGACCTATGCATTAGGATTTCATCCACTTCCTGTTGAATTTCATGCGTCTGAAAAATTACCGATGAATTCTTGCTTGTGAAGTTGTAGGAATGTTTCCACTACAGTAGGCGTGTTTCTTCCACTTTGAACAGCAGTGAGTCCGACGCTCTGCCGAGTTTACGGTCCTGCTGCTTTTTTCCTTGGTTCACTTCAGTTTGCAGTCAAATGTCGAGAAACTGCCTCACCGTGTCATGCCGACCTCCTTCTGGTTTAATAATTTTGCTAAGTAATATTTGCAAGTGATACATTGTTTTTAAATAAGTCATTAATTTAGGCTATATCTGACATTATATTAACAGTGTCGTCATAGTTAAACTGTAATACCAGTTTGCTGACAAATGCATTTTTGTACATGTTGCCTACTCTATTCCAGTTCCTATAACGAACAAGTTAATTGCCGAAACACTAATTACCAACAAATGCAGAAAGAGAGTTTTATCATCAATCGTAACATACTCCTACATGTTTCGACCCTGCTGGGTCATCTTCAGGGATAACTTTTTGTTACTTTACACTAAGGTTGCACTTTATAGTTGAGTGAGAATGTGCTGTTGACTGTGTACTGCGTTCTTTTCGGAGGCGTGAACTCTCCGCGGTCCCGGCCTGCAGGCCTTCACGCCTCCGGTACACTGTACACAGTCAACAGCACATTCTCACTCAACTATAAAGTTCAACCTTAGTGTAATGATAACAAAAACGTTCTCCCTGAAGATGACCCAGCAGGGTCGAAGCATGTAGGAGTGTGTTAGAATTGATGACAAAACTCTCTTTGTGCATTTGTTGGTGATTAGTGTTTTTGTATAATATAGTGCACGGACATGGAACACATTAAATTAGTTAATTGCCCTAAGCTTGATGGTTGCTCGCTTTATACGTTCGATTGTAGTTGTGTTAATAGTATGTGTAATGTATGATGGGGGGTGAAAAAAAACCGGTGGTGTATGCAGGCAATTATCGTACGAAAATGAATGTAACTGAATTTGTCAGAAGCGTTTGCTGAAGGTTCATTGCCGTGTGAACAATATCCCGCTAAACCACACTATCCTAAGCAATATGAAATCAGTCTACACGTACGAAACATACTTGCGGAAGATACACTTTAATATTATTCTCCTTCTGTACGTGATTCTTTAAAAAGTAGCCATTTCTGTTGTGTTTTATCAACCTGTATGGAAGGTGAATATCTCATTTCCCTTAGCGTTTATGATTCGTGCGTTTTATTTGATGACATATTAATATTTTCGGAAGAATATAAATTGTGAACTTCCTCACTATACAGTTTTCTCCCGCCCCCCCCTCCCCCACACTAATTTTGCCCCGTCTCATGTGCACTGATCAGTAGGCCTGCCACGTTTTCGAATACCTTTACACTAAAGGACCAAGTTCCACACTCATAAACAACAGGTAAATTTATAGTTTTCAATATTTTATTCCTTTGATGTTTTTAAAGACGAAGGGGTGGTTTTCGGATCTGCGAAGGCACTCTCCCCGCCCTTCATAGTGTGAAACCAACAGGTGCGTCCCCTTTCAGATGCAGGTCAAATGAGGCGTAGGGTTGTCACACCGCGCTTTGCTTTGTAGATCCAGGATCCGTTTCAGAACATTGAAACGAGATGTCAGATATGGTTGGTTGGCTAACTGACTCGTGGGTTATTTGTCTATGCTGTATCTATTTCAGAGGTCATTTAGCGTAGGATGATGTGAGAGGAATGATTGTGTAAAATGAACTGGAAAGGAGGCAATGGTGGTGTCTAATTCAGAAGTCTATTCCAACGCGCCTTGACACAACGGCAAGCGTCCTTGTCCACATTTCAGTCCGGCATGTTGACTAAGAGCCGATCCCAGTGGCCGCGCGGTCTAAGGCGTAGGTCTGCAACCGAGAGCTTGCTGGGATCATGGGCTCGAATCCCACCGGGGGCATGGATGTTTGTCTTGTACAGTGTTTGTGTTGTCAGGTAGAGGTCTCTGCGACGGGCCGATCCCTCGTCCAGAGGAGTCCTACCGACTGTGGTGTGTGCTTGAGTGTGATCAAGTAAAAAATAAAAAACCCTCTACATCTGCTGTGAGCAAGTAGGTAGAAGAAGGACGGACTACGAAACGAAACGTTGACTACGTAATGTTGGTCAATCGCGTTACCGATAACATGATTTGTTGTTTTTGTGTTTATTTGTGTTTGACGTTTGTAGGTTTTTAGTTATACAGCGTTAAATGGGAAGGTGTTAGCGAATAATGATAAGAAAAATTGTGAATTTGGTTGTGGCCTGTGTTAAGGTAGCTTGTATTTCGCCACTCTTTTGGAGTGGGGCAGCAAGCCTATGAACAGTTATTCACGACAGTCGGTCCGGTAACTGATAGCTGAACCCCCAGAGTGGGAACTGTCGGCAGCCACCTTCTGTCGAGAGCAAATCAATGTAAGTCTGAAGCAAATAAGAACTGATTACCCTTTCTTGCCTCAAAATACGTGAATCTATTCAGCGTGTCCAACAGGAACCATGATTAGAGAATGACATTCAGTAAAATATGCCTGTACATAATTATTTCATGCAGTGGCACATTTCTGTAAATTATTATACTATTCAGTGATTCATTTCTGTGCTACGTACCATTCAGTGACTGATTTTTGTACACAATTGTACCAGTTATAGACCTACCATTGTATACAGTGGCCGTTTGTTATATCATTTCTGCATTTGCGTCACACTCCTTCGCCTCTCTTCGCTCCTCTGATTGATAACAGTTCCCTGGTTGCTGGTCACGGAAGTATTCAGTTTGAGTTTTGGTTTCTTTCACAGCTGTGTAATCAGGATATCTGTCTTCTGTGATGTGACGCTGAGTCCCTGGCTATGTGGTTCCTGACGTTTCGACAGAACGTGTCACCTTAACGCCACATCTCCAGAACACCGGAATTCTCCCAGTATTGTTATCTGATGTATTTGATTATTACACATTTGTGCAGACAGATTGGTGTGATGATAGTAACAAATATTAGGAAAATGTGTCGATTCAAAAAGCCGGACAAACCACGAAATATGAGATGTGATCATTGTAAATTTTCCTTCCCTTGTAAGTTTTGGGAAGTGAGTTACTCACCCATATGAAAACGTGGTATTTATTTGTGGCTGTAAACTCGTATAACGTACTTGCAATAAAGCTCACAATGAGGTCTGTATATTTCTGCGTACAATTTCGCATTGCAAGTTCATTTACAAGGCTCAGTAGTAACTTCGAAATATAAAACCAGGTGATGCTTCAACTGATCGGCAAGCAATGCGTACTTGTAATGCCTCGGATAACTAGTAAGAGCTGAAAGTAAATGTTAAATTCTACTGAATGGATAAAATGAACATCGTTCTTCGTTGAGTGCGAAAATGTTGAATCGTCCGAGGTTTAGACTGACCGAATGAAGCCTTGTAAATAATTTCCCTTTCTCTTTTCTGCCAGTTGCTGTCAGCTTTTCATATTACGCTGATCAGAATCCATCTTGTCTTTTCCTACGAAACTGAATTCTTTCTTGAGACCAAAGCAACGTAACAATTACCTGTCCGTACTTTTTGGAACCCCAACGTTCATAACCATGTTCACAAAAGACCGCCAGAATAATCCTGTCTCTAATTAACGTACATCCTCATACCCTCTTGTCTTAAGACGGTTTATACCCCATCCCTTCCGACTTCCCAATAAACCTCTTTCTTGTGTGTTCTATATGGAATCGTACCCACCTTTGGCGTTTTTCTGTAAATCATCTATGCTCGAAATGTGCCTGCGTTTGTCTTCGCCATGCTGCTTAACGTTGTTATGGGTTACTGTGACAGACAGTTCATTTCAAGCGAACTTAGTTTTCGCCAACAGGCTCCCCTCTTTTTCAGATTACATCAGAAGAATTCCTTTGGTTGAACCACACCCAACGATGCAAGACATGGTATGTACTATTCTCAAACAATATGGCCGCTGAAGCTATTGCTACGATCTTCTCTCTCTCACTCTTAACATCCACCCCCTTTCCATACCCCTTGTCTGTGCTCTTAATTTTAACCCTTTTTTACTCTTTCTCTCCACTGCCTTGCTGCACCCTTGTATTACCTCTTTAAGCTCCCAACAGCATCCCCTGAAGCCACCCCTTTCTTTCCCTCCTCCTACCCTCTGCTTCTCTTTACTCCATCCTTCCAATAAGATGTACTTACAGGCTATAACCAAAAGGCATTACTTTATCCGGATCTGTAATTGTGTTCAAAGCGTTTTGCAGACTAACCTGCAAGAAAAATTTTTCGGGGTTCGATACCCGCCTGTGCCCTTCCCTTAATCGTACTTTATGATGAGATGTTAGAGGAAGGGCACGCGCTCGGAAAGATTTTCATGTATCAAAACAGTATAGACGTGTTCGGTCCATAAAGTCTCCTGCACGCACTCGAGCTTGGTACAGATTTGGGGATGTGGGTCAATTGATATTAATAGCACTTATACAGTTTCGGAGTAAGCGGTGATCATGTGTAGATGCCTGTGACAAAGTGGGACATGAACCTCAGGGTTGACAGGTGTGCTGAAGAAGAGAACAACGAGGTGCATAAATGTGAGCTGAAAACACCGAGAGGAGGATTGAAGAAATTGAAGGTGTGAAATTATATGAAGACAGAACTGGAAATAGGGTAAACGTGTGTAGACAGAACAAAGCAAAAACTATGGCAGTTAGTCGTCATTAGAAGTTCTGTTCTTACTGACAAGACAGTGCTTTCGAAATCCAGTCTGGATACTGACATGTTCCCTGAATTTTTTTAGTACCGATAGAAAAATTCTAGGGTGGGAACTTCAAGTACGGTAGCACAGCTTTCTTCCACATCACTTTACAGTCGTTTCCGATTTTACTTATCGCTCGTCCGGCGTTATAAAAGCAGTCCAGTGTATTAAACGTCATTGTCGTGAGCCTACCTAAGTAACAGAGAAGATGTAGCAATTTAGAGATAATTAGGAGCTGTGTAAAATTTAAGGTTCGTAGGTCTGTTAGCAATGAATAACAATGCTTGTGGGATGTGAAGACTTTTTTCTGAGCAATATAATGAGACTGAGTGACTCGTAGTGTTCATTGACGTTACATTGACCATGTGGCTTGAGATGATAATAAGTTAGTGGCCACCGATATGACTGTGGAACAAGATGATTGTCTGCAGGAACTGCGAAACGACGAAAGTGTCAACTGGGATGAAAATCAGGTAGAGCTGCCTCCGACATGCAAGTTATGTGCACTGGGACTGAGCGATACGTAGCCATAAGAGAAAGAAGTGGAAAGTAAGGACGTGTCCTGTTAACATGACAAGAAGGAGAAGCGACGGCGTTAATAATAAACATTATGTGCGGGAGAATTATTTCTGCAGTAACTTTTAACTTTCTTTTAATGCGGCACTAAGTCGTCCGCCAACAGGACATGATTGGCCTAGACCCATTCTTGAAAAGACCTTTCAAAACCCTCATTTGGGTCACGTCCTAAATTTAAGAATCTCTAGAACATGTATAAGGAATAAGGGGAAATGGGCGATATAAACTGAGAATATGAAGAGGAATTATTTGAACCATCCAGAATTACGTGAAATTTTGACTAGAAATGGTAAGACTTGTAACTTTGCAAAAAGAAAAGAGAAAATTGGAAGGGAGCGGATTCAAAACCTAGTAGATGGGTCACATAGGTGACTCAGTTGTAGAGTACAGGATAATATTAAAAAGTGAATAATAAAAGAATTAGGACGTGAGAATGTTAACTGGACTAATTCGGTTTATGATAGAATCTATGGTAAAATTCATGTGAAGATGGTGATGGATTGTTAGATTATGGGAATTTCTTGAGTAGCTCAGATAGTGTCAGCTTTTCTGAAAGAACTCTGCTCTATGAAGTAAGGGCATGCGGGCAAATAAAATCTTCGCAAGTTTCTATAAATTCTTTCTTAACCGTCTGTTACCTGTAGCACACTCAATGACTGACTAATCAACTCCATCAGCAGAATACTTCAGAAGTGAATACGTCTTTAGCTAGTCGCACACTGTAGAACCCGAATTTTTATTACTGTGTTCACAAGAACCTGCCACTTGGCCTTATCCTGAGCCAGCTGACTCCAGTCCACACTTCCGCATTTTTTAAGATCCACAGTAACAACCTTTCAACCAGACCTTCTTCTTCCTGGCCGTCTCTTTCCTTCAGTTCTTCTAACTAAAACTTTGTACGCATTTCTATTATTTTCCATGCGTGCAATATGCCGCGCCTGCCACATCGTCCTCGCTTTCATCGCCGTAATAATATTACAGTGGCACGTTTCTGTCTGGAAGTACATTCGACTTCCCCGTAATTGCAATTTGGAATAATCTAAGTCTGGACGAGGGGATCGCATAATCTTCTGCTGTTTATGACACCCCTGCCCAATGCGAACCGCATACTCTTCGAATTTAGATTTTCTGTATAACGTCATTAGCATTTTCTTCTTATTTTTTATTCAGAGTACCTTCCTCTCTTGAACCATTCCATGGTAAGGCGTAATTTTTATTGTTAAAAACTACAAGTAATTTAACTATTTAAAGATATCGGGCTTGTTTCATGACCAGATCATAAGGACGAGCTAAATACAGTTTGTAAGTAAAAGTGCTTCCAATAGAGATGTGCCCTTTTCTGCTTGGAAAGTGCCAAAACATGACGCAGGGCTCTTGGGAAGGTGAAACCGATAAGAGAGTTTCTGCAGTCACACGATAATATGAAACGCCAACAAGTTCCTACTTGATGGAGCCTAATTTTTAACGCGCTTAATTTGTGAGTGGAACAGTCAAAATTGGCGAATTATGTATGCAATTTCTGTTTTCATTTTCGTGCTGCAGTTCGATTTGCCACTTGTCGCATATTATTTCCTAACGTGAAAGGCTTTATCGCCGTGATTTGGCTGCAGGCAGAAGGAACAGGATATGAAGCTTGCCGTCCTCTGGTATATGACGGCGTTGTCTGGTAGAAATTTAGCCACTGTTTGGAGGAACCTGTTGTTTCCATCTTCAGGGTTTGGAGATTGCAGATTTCTAAGAAATTGCGCTGTGTCACATTCCATAAAATTTGTAATCTGTATTCAGTCACACCGTGACAATTGCACACCTCTCACAGAACACGTATTCCGTCTGAACGTACTACTGTGTCAGTCATCTACTGCTAAATTTTAAATCAACTGGGTAAGTTTAATTAATCTCCCTCTTTTATCTGCGTTATTGGAATGCGTTCCAATAAGTTCGTATTAATATAGTCTTAGGATTGCATACAGAATTTTGGGAGGAAAGTCCCTTGAAAGGAGCCAGTTGGATATTGAAAAAGTAACAGGATGGTACCACTTTGTTGGGTCTTAGGGAAACAGATTGTGAGGATTGGAGGTAGATGGAATCGGCTGAGGATCGTGTCACGTTGTATGTGATGACATTGGTGATACTGAATTGTCTGTTTCTGCCGCCAGAGAACTGGTTAGTTAGCCAGTTAATTAAATCTTACACTGGACCAGAGCTTCATTCGATAAACGTGCGTTTCTTTGTGTCACTTCGCGCACAATAGTAGATACTGGTTCATTTTGAATGTTCCCAAAATGAGCTCTATTTTTGTTCGCATGGTCACACCTGAAACATGACGAGAATCGTAAGTTAACGTGTGTATGTGCCATTAGATTCAGTAAAACATGGGAATGTGGCCAGCAATGCTTGCAGATCGGATGGTCTCTTTGACAGGGGACCGTTATATTGGCCGTGATAATTATATTAATGATCCTTATAGAGGGTCTTTTCATGCGAACTGTGTGCCTCACTGAGACAGCGCACCTGATTTAGGTACAGCTGGTCCGTGCTCGTAATATATTAACTTAATAAACAGACCTGGTATTGCATTAGTAAGCAACATCTTGCCCTAAGTATAGGCCTTAATGTTAAGTTGTCCGAAACAATTGCAGTGTGTTCTTTTCCTAACCTACTTCCCTTCCTCAATAAGAAAAAAGAATAGGTTTAAAAAACCACCCGACATCCTCTGTCTGTGTGTGTGTGTGTTTTATTCCACGTTTTGATAGAGTCTGCCGACTGCCACGCAACTTGTTAAGAATAGTATTTCACTGAAAGACACTTCCACTCCTAAATTTACAATTCCGTACTCCCACTCTTAACAATATGGTGCATGAGCAAAGTTGTGGGGTGTGATTGCTTCTAGCGCAACTGACAACAGGCTCCACAAGTATTGTAAGCTAACAGATTTTGGAAAAATAAATATCCTGAAGGGTAATTTTTAATAAAGTACAAAAATAACGCAATGAGAAAATAATTTTAGCTTTCAGATTGATTGCCACAAGTAGTGAGGCACTTGACTGAGATGTATGAAACTTGGTAAGGGGTTGAAACATAACCATAACTATGCATTTTGTACGACAGGTTCCTTATAAGTGAAAAAACAGAAACACGGCGACGACAGGCATTCGAGAGATTTAACCTACAGATTTTTCATTAATAAGTTCTTTACAGAATGAAATAAAACGTTACTAACACAGGACTTGAAACATACGCAGTAGGAATCTGTGTTTTATGACTTCTAATGGGAAGTCCTTGTTTTGTAATTTAATACGTCACACCTTAACCCTTCTCTGTTTCTTTGTGCTGCCTTTCTGAAAATACCTTTATCGCTTCACGCCTTTAGCCGACCATTCTTGCACAGAGGCAGAGCTGATCTTTACAGTACTCCAGCAATTTGACAATGTGCAACGTCAGAGTGGCACTTTGGAAGGAATAGGAGTGTGCCCTAATTTCACAGAGGCACCAGCTAGCACTGGCGTGAAGTGACTGAGCAAAACTCTTAAACCTGATGCAGGATAGTCTATTCGTTACCCCACCCCCTCCCCCTTAGGTTAGAACCGAGCACCTTCCGAATGCGAGTCTACTAAGTACCCACCACCCGAATTTTCTCTCTGTATTCATGAGATTCATATGATTCATACGAGCGAGTAGCATGTATCTTTACATGGAATTAATGGATTGCTGTTTGTAATGGATATGCAGCGTGATCTATACAAGGTAGCAACTGACTTCGTACATTATCCAGCTAAACTTCACACTCAGAAATTCAAACACAACGCAGCCCCCTCCAATGCGAAGTTTCCACCTAACACAGAATTTGCTCAACCACTTTTCTGCGAACCATTCCGTACGCCACCTCGAACCTACCTTTATGAAAGGACAAGCGGGCACTGGCTGAAAATATTCAGAGTCTTAAAAAGTTTGTTGGCTTGTAATAACTGTAATGCCCTGCTTTACGACTGTCCCCCCGCTGTGGACTTTTTCCCCTCTTCCTCTGTCTCTCTCTCTCTCTCTCTCTGTCGGTCTCTCTCTCTCTCTCTCTCATGTTCAAAAACGTCAAAACGCTGTCCACACACTGAAATTCAGAATTCCCATATTCCTGGGGACATGGATGTTGTGACGACGTCAGGTACACGCGTGCTGGGTATAGCGTAGTGTGTTGACCGCCGAGCCGCGCAGTTTTTTTCCTGGTTAAAATGTTTCATTCTCATACTTGTATAAAGACAGCACTGATCAAACGGCTAAATCCGTCAACATAGAACAACAGGCGTACAAGACTATCCGGATTTGAGTGGCTTCGTAAGTACGCGATTTTTATCTGTACAAACTTCCAAGTAGGATGTAAGTACCTTCGAACAAAACTGGTATATTGCATGTACTTTATTGTAGCAACATATTTCTACCTAATTCGGTCATCTTCCGACCATTAATACAAAACTCAAGTGGTCGACAGATTCCCAGCCTTTTATGGGAGTGGAAGGGTAAAGTCCTTGCTCAATAAAGGCCACCATTGTAAGCTGTCCTGAGCCAGTTGAATCTAATTCACGGCCCCGTGTTTAATTTATGTAAGACAATTTGCAATATTATTCTCTTTCCATGTCTGTATCTTTTACATGATCTCTTCACTTAAGGCTTCTTAGGTACGATTCTGTATAAATTTGTCAAACGATGCATGCTACGTATCCCCGCCAGTCTCTTCTCTTATTTGGTCACTAAATAACTTTTGTTAAAAGAGTGCAGCTGATGGAACGTCTCGTTTTGTTATTTTCTCCTGCTTTTTTCAGTCTCTCTCTCTCTCTCTCTCTCTCTGTGTGTCTCTCTCTTAGGCCCAATGTTCGCCCCCACATTCTTTTTCATACTTTCTTTGAGTGAGATACGAAGTTCAACGCCGATATAAAATACAGTGTGAAACTCTATGTTTTGTGTCTCAATCCTTGGAGTATTAGATGTGAGACCAGAGGCCAGATTCTGAACAGAATAGTAGCCTACTTTCCAAGGTTAATCTGTGGTTGACATCGTCGGGAACGCGATTTGGTTTCAATTTCTAAGTGATGTGAATGTGATTTCGTACTGCCGTCCTCGAACATTTGAACTGTGCCACATTTTCAAACAATTTGTTAGCTGTTGTTATATTACTATTATGTACGTCATACTGTTGATGACACACGTACATACCCGTATGTATTTTCGCAAATTCTGTTTCAGGACTCCTGTAGTTCCACCTTTATGCAATTTGTACTGCAATATAATAAAATATCATGTGACAGTAGGATTTTACAAGTCTGGAGGTACGGTAATCGTAGTATTTAAATGCTTTACAGTGGTGACGGTTGCTGATCTAGCCCAATTAAAGTTATTTATCTCATGTAAATTCTTATTCCAAATTTTTGATTTGGGAAAGTGTCGTTTCATTTCAACATTTAAATCGTTTAATAAAAGTATGTAAGTAATATATGAGGAACAGTTTGTGTAGCCCCACACAAACTAAAATACTACCATCCCGTTTGTCGTCACGTGATGCATACATATTCGGACACAAATTATTACACCCTTGACGTCTGTATATACAAGATGTACCCTGTTAAGTCCTGGTAGTGTCAGCATATAAGCACTTCATGTGTGAAAATACCCGTCCCTAAATGATGATTAGCATTGACTTTTCTATGGAAAAATCCATAGTTATTTGCTCCTACAATTGCACCCTTAATCCACCTTCTGTGCTTCCAGTCAATCTAAATTTCAATAAATTTGCCCGTAGAACCTCTATCCATGCTCGAGGCCCTGGTAAAGTATTAGTTTTCTTTCAAATTGTATATTACTGGTTTACGCCATGTAATGTAATGGGTTTTTTCAAAGTTTTGATGGAGCGAGCTGGCTACATCCTCAAGACCACTGTATTTGGTGTAGGGTGGACGCTGAAGATGAGGGCAGCACATTGTTCTGAAACGTCGGAACATAACAAATATTCTGCACCGTGTAAGGACGCAGAAGACAATTATCTGTGCAACACTGTCCATAAAAATATCTGGAAGTTTCTCGCTTCCTTTTTACGGTACGGGTCCCCGATTCTACGCCCAACCTCAAAAGACGGAGAATCACCTTCTTTTCTGCTGTACGGCGCTGCTTATTCAAGATAATGTTCCGAATTATCCGTATTTGTTCGCGTCTCCTCTATCCGCAACGTGAGGACACTCTAATATTCTGTTAAGAAAAACTGAATGAAAACATGTTGCGCCGTGTGGGCCGAATTGAATGCTTTATTGTGATCGATACAGAAGTTTCCTGCAATTGGCAGCCCTTGCTGTCGAACCGAAATTCTTAAATATCACGTGCAGCCCTACATTTAGCCCTCGGGTTTATATTTTAGCCTATCGCATCTTTAGGGGCAAAATAAAGGTACTCGCTTTGTGTTTGTACGCGTGTGCGAGTGCGTGCCTGTGCGTGTGTCTAACTTCAGACGCAGTTGACCAATTTTTGCCATACCTAAATATTGTGTAGACCAATAAATGAGTGTAAGCTAGTTGACAGTTCCAAACATGGCGACGATTAGAAACATACGGCTTATATCTAAGCAGTGTAAATTTATGATACAGAATCTACACTTAAAGTAAAAAAAAAATTTAAAATGTAATACTAGTAGGTGTAGTGGATCACGAATCTATGTAAAACGAATATAGGCTTCAAAAATTCTTCTTAGAATTTGGTGGTGTTTTATGAAATTACTTCGGATTCTTGAGGATAGTATAATTGAATTGTGCTAATTTACTATTGTTTTAAGGAAGCAATGTTGTTAGATCAAGATACGCTGTAAAGCGCTATGACCAAACAGTTACAGCAGCGCACCCCTTTCTTGTAATTTACAGAAATAAACATTAACGTAGCTATGGAGCAATAAAATAAATCAAGTTGGGGAAAACATTATGGGAGCAAGAGAGGAGCCTGTATCGAAGGGCGGGGGGCGGAAGAGGGGGTGGGATTGCTAAGAGAGAGCTTGTTCAAGTAAAAGGGTTCGCATTTTCAGCCACATTATGTTGGAAACGGAAAAAAAAGACGCGCAATGCGATACTGACTGGAATTTGTTGACTGTCGATGTAGAAATAACTAAAACACTGAAAGAAAGTAGGGGAGGAAAAAAGAATAAAAAAGAAATAAAGGAAGAAAGGATGAAGGAAAGATGGGAATGACAAGTTGGGAAACGTAAGCATGCCTTAAGCGTTCTGACACTTTCGATATTTATATCTTTGAGGAAAATAAAACTTCCCTTTTTTCAGTTGCATCGAAAATTGCGGAACTTAGGGAGAAACCGCATTGAATCTTAAATGTGTTCCACTTTTCTATCCAGCATTTGTGCGAAATATAATTCCTTCCAGCAAGTACGTAGCGAGCGACAGTCGAGATGCGCGCAATAATTCTACATTCAGAATATCCGTTGCTGTTTTCCGATTTGAAAGAAACTGCAAGATGCCAATAAAGTTTAATAAAAGTCTCTAATATGTAATTCGATATAGAAACTGTTTATCAGTTGCCGAGTTGTAACAGGTAAAGAGAATTACGAACGGACAGATAGACGTGGCGAAGCTGAAAGGCTCACTTACGAACGCCCCATAATTTTAACGATATAAGGACTGTTTATTCTTGTGCAAAGGAGCCTCCAACGAATATTCTGACATAGTACATTTTTGTAGGAATTTTAACCTTTGAAATGTGGTTTTATATTTTGTAAATGTCCGCATCAGTGTTATTTATCGACGCTAAGATCGTGTGTGCGTAATTCGTAAGAGTATAAGACAGGGGTGCACAAATGCCGGACGCCAAGTCGACCAAGTGACTGAAATTTGTACAGTGGAACCTGTTATGTGTAGGTCCTTAGGATGGAACTAGCTTCTGTCTCCTGGAGTTTTGAGTCAGCTGTCAGGTTTTTTAATAATTTGTGCACCCCTGGTATAAAAGGATGTGACGAAACAACGGAAATTATATTCTGAGCGGAGAGTAAAGCTATGACATCCCTGCATGCCGTGGCTTTTAAAATAGTAGGAAATTGTATTTTAATAAGTAAAAAGTAAATTTCACCCTATAACAGCAATGAAGACACAGAGAAGGAAACAGAGGCGCAGTTGTACTGACTGAAGAATTTTAATAAGTACATTGTCAAATTGAATGGTTTTATTTTAGGCCCCTCATTTTCCGGACATTGCGAAAACAATTTACATTCCCACAATCTTTCCGAGATTAAAAGCGATAAGAAGTAATGTAATAAAATCACGCCACAAGCACACAATTTGAAGCTAGAGCTCTGAATTGCTCATTCATACATATACAGTAAAGCATACCACACTGCAACCCGCCGTACCTGCAACGCAAAGTGTGACGTATGCGTCACTTTGCCTCCAGGCCTGTAGCTGTAGGCTTGCAGTCACCGATACTGTGTCATAGAGACGGACGAACGGACGGAAGGACGTGGTCTCCACATAAGGCGTTGCTTTGTACTTTGTAAAGAACACCTAAAATCTTTTGATTTTTCCCCACACAGTGTGTTTATATATTCTGTATTTTTCTTACGACAGACAGAGATCCTTTCTGTGTACAGAATCCACCGACTGTTTTTTTTATAACTGAAGCACATCGTGTACTTTCCGAGGTACGAAGTGAATTTTTATATATAATGCAGATTGCACTTATTATTCAAAAAGTTGCTGTGTCAAATTTGGAGATACCTTTCAAAATAGTGTTTAAAATGCAATGACCCTTATCTTCGAAGATTCCTAATAAAAAAAGTAACACATTTTGAATTATTACCACTTCGGTATAGATATTTGGTCCGTTTTGACGACGTTATGTTATTGCAATTCTCCCTTTGCTGGATTCATAGAATTCCCACCTGTTTTACTAGTACTCCGAATAGATTATACTCACATATATATATATATATATATATGTATATATACACGCCCCACATAATATAATACTTTGTCTGGCTCTTCTGATTAGCAAAAAGAAAAAGTTTTTATTGCTGTCTAATTATCGGAACGTAGGATCGTATATTTGAGATTGCTTGACGTTTTATGGTGCTACGTTTTTCTGTGCCGTGTAATCATGGTCCATATAATGTTTAAGTTTGTCGACAATACAACGCTCGACCGGCATTTAAGTAAACATAAAAATGTCCATACAAAATATACAAGGGCTCTATAAAGCGGTGTTACCTGCAATTTGTACTTTTCCGAATTTCAAAGTGACATAACGAGGATTCCGAGAAGGTGCATTGTCATTTCATAATGGCCAGACCTTGCAAAGTCGGCACAAAGGGACGTATTTATGTATGGCTGAAATACGGGTATTAAAACATATGCTTTGCTAGGACCGTACGAGAGAGGCAATAATTTTGTGTTCTATGTAGCACTTCGTACTGCAGCAATGCTATCTTAACAAATTGTTCTGTTCTACTTGTTGTTACATGTTTGTTTAGTGTCATCTAGGGAGAATGAATTGGGCGGAAAATGGGGCCATGAGAAATAGAGTGTATGAAAAATTTGAATCATACATTAGAAGGGAGGGAGTAAATTTGGGGAAGGGGGGGCACAGTCCGAGACAGATTGCGGAATACTGAAGAATTGGAAGGTATCAATGTGTTGCTGCTCAGAATAGGCACACAGATTTCGGTTTCAAGCAAAGTATGACACATTTATTGAAGACGTGAGCAAGTCCCGAGCTCTTAATATCCATGGACTTAATTATTAGCTTTTATAATTTTTAGGCCTATATGTTACACTGCATTTGGTCGAAGTTACGAGCACGTTTCCGAAAAGTGAGTCTGTATATGATATTGGTCTTGCTTAGGGTTGTTTCTGTGCGAATGGTGGAGAAATTTACGCAACCAATCAAACATGGATTTATTGGTAGCATGTAGTACAGGCCTCGTAGCTAAAGTGTGAACTATTATTTTTATTATCCGTTGTCAATTCTGTTTATGTTTCTTTAGGTGGCTTTCTAGGTATTATCCTACATTACTGTAATTACTTCGGTTTTTTATTTTCTCTATCTCCTTTTGTATATTTTTGTGATATGCACATAATGCCTATTATTGTATGTTTCGTCTTTAGCTACCTTTATTTGGCACTTCATCTTGTTAGTGTTATTAACATTCTCTTTTTAATGTTTTATGTATATCATATGTAGTTGAGTTTTCTCCCTTAACATATGTTCTTGATGGTTCCAAAATTGGCTTTCGGGCTGTTGAGTCGACACTTGAATAAACATGAATTGACATGAATTTAAATCATCATCATCAGCGTCATCATTCCTCTGCTGTTACACTGGTTAACTTTTTGAAGGCTAAATAAATCCACATTTTATGTAGCCATTCGTTTTGTAGCTCACAGAGAACAAATTGTACTGCCATTATACTGCTCAGTCAGTTGATTCTATATAGGGAAGTATCCCTGTTTATTACGAGAATCATGCGCCGCATATGCGTACAGTATGGAAACAAAATGTAGCGTTTCGGTGTCAGACCTGGCGGTACATGTAGTAACCGCTGGATGTTAAAGGTTTGATGTACGTATAATCGAAGCTTTATCAAAGTAATTACTCGTGTTATCAACATTTGTCCTTGAAGACTGAGAAATTTGCAGAATTTGGCATGTCCCAACACTCTTGCCCTTTGCACGTCGTTTTGTGTTTACTATTAAACAAGAATCAGAATGAATTAGTATTATTTCCAATTTCCTCCTCCTCCTCGTCCTCCTCCTCATCATCATCATAATCATCTTGTCACCTTCACACAAAACACCAACAGACTCAAACCTGCATCTTTTCCCTTATATTAAGTTCTCTCACACCAACCGATCCAAGTACAGCCTTCTGTTGGAGGCTGCCTGCTGACTGTACTGCATACCAGAGATCCTGTGTGGAGACAATGGAGTGTAATCGAACGTTTGTGTAAGCTAATAAACCTACGATGCAGCATATGTTTCGCCATGGCGAAACCTAAACCAGCAATAGATTTATTATAACTAACGTGTAGTATGTATGTAATAAATCCTTTGATGATATTTCAGAATATATCAGCGAAAGACATTAAAAACAGAAAACTGTTCCAGAATTAGATTAGGATAAGAACGAAATTTGAAAATTCTTGTAAATTTTGAAAATTGTTGTCGTTAAATTCAATTTCCGGAAGGGTTAAGACTAGGATATACAGAATAATTTAATCTGTATTCTTCCCATGGAGGGAATAATTAATTACGTTAAAACTTCTCAGCTGTTTTGAGTGGCATACCTTTCTGTTAGCTCAGATCCAATATCACTGTCCGTTACGAACACAGTCATGTCTGTGTTAGAAATTATTTTCGTAGGCACTGTTTCCCCGAGGATCTGAACGTATTTTTGATTGTATAACAATAAAGTAAAGGGTAAAATTATTAAATTTATTTGATAGAAACACAAAGGGGAAAGAAAGAGAGAGAGAACGTAAATGAACGTTCCTTATTGGGAAGTTTCGCCATGCCTGTCATTCTTCATCCTATAAAGTTTAAGTCAAAAGCAGACGGACGGACAGACAGACATTTTCGAATGAACGAACAGATATTATATGGGTATGATACCGCGAGAGGGAATTGTTTTAAGCCCCCCAACTTTATGGTGAACAAAATTCCAATAGAATCTGCCAAACTCTTTTATCACAGAACTTCTAACAAGAGTTTAACGGAGCTCATACATTCCAAAAATATCGCTCCACACACACACACACACACACACACACACACACACACACACACACACACACACACACNCACACACACACACACACACACACACACACACACACACACACACACACAATATGAAGATTCTGCTTTACATTGTACATTACAACCCCTGAGTCAAAACTTGAAATATTATCAGTTGCAACTTTTCCTTTTACTGCTTGCCGTCTCAAACTTAAAACCATTCTGTTCGATGATTTAGGTAGGCACTTAAAGTACGAGAGGTCCTCCGTTCTACGAGCAAGAATAAAATGGTTAGAAGATTTAAACTTTTTATGCTTTAGAAATATCGGCGCGAACTATCGCCTTCATACAGGTTTCTGAAAGAAGGCGCTGCTAATATCCGAAATAACTTTGTATAGAATTATGGAGTGCGACTTTTTTATGCATTGGACATTCAAGGCTTGGAGGTGAGAACACTACACTGTCTCGAAACGTCGGGTACCAGTCACCCAGTGAGGCGATGACATATCCCAGAAGAACGGAATTAAGGGTGTAGAATTTTTACTTCGTGGTCAAATATAAAATTGTGACGTGTGGACAATTCTGAATGCAGTTATAATATAATCAAACCCAGCCAATTTTTATAAATATTTGGGTCTAACTGAACTAAAGTATCAAGTGTGTTGAATACAGTACATAACGAGAGACTTAGTAATTTGTAATCTTGGGTTACGTTAGTACAGGTTTATTGAAAGAAATGGACAGAATTCAGTGGGCGGAGTACAGACGTAAAACACGTGTAAAAACACAAAAACTGAATCAGATACTACGGAGGAGGTAATTGAACACGTAGATGTACACGGGAAAATAATATTAAAAAGTAAATAGATAAATGTGTTACGTTAAGACTACGTGTTTTTAGTAACAGAATTTACACAGTAGCACAGAAAACACAGTGTAAAATTACTTAAAATTCGTAGGTTTGAGAGGGCTTTTGACAAATAAAACTGAATAAACCTCTGAGAAATTTGCTTAGAAACGTATATTGCAAAATTTTGTCAGATCCATACTAAGACCATACACACACTACAGTAATGTTCACGCAGAGGCCAAAACAAATGACAGTTTCTGAGAGATGATGCACGGGGTCCGGAAAGTTTGTCCGTTTTAAAGAAGATGCCATTAAAGTATGACATATTGATTTAAAAATATATTATTTCAGTGGGGAGGACATTTTTAATTAAAGCACTATTTGCTGACGACCAAAGTGTAATCGCAGACTCAGAAGACAAAATACATAAACCCAGACGTAGAAAACTGAACGAAAGTAAAGCTTGGAAACCTCCACGAAAACCCTAAGTTTATGGCTTCAAAGAATGGGATATCTGGGGGCTGAATTTACAATGAGTGACCACGTGCAAGAAGAATACACTTTTTCATTTACGCAGCCTTCAGATTTGCTTATTTGTAGATAAATGATACGGAAGAAGTGCAGAATTTCAAAAAAAAATATTAAGCACAGTGAAACAGAATGTAACTACGAGGACGCGGACGGATACACTCCGAAGTTCTTATAAAACAGTGGTCCTTCCAAATTGCTGAAACACGGATACTGGTGATGCAAGAGCTAAGAAAGATGGATTCCTCAGAAATAAAATTACTACATCATTATTGGACTACAATTAATCCTTTAAAGACGAAACGTATCTGTTTTATTTAAGGACTCAGTGCGTACCGCGCAGTAAACGCTCTGCATCTCGGTTATAAAAAACAATCTATTAATGTCGTATAAGGCAAAAATCGCTGATGCAATGTGAGCACCATGTAGATGTTTTGAATGTTAAACCGGGTTGTACGTAAAGTTACCGCTAAGTTTTAAAATGTTAATACGCTCAACAGCATAAGCCAGACATTAAAAGAAGCTCAGTGAAGGGCAATGCCACTGAAACCGTAGAAAAATGTAGAAGAAATTGTTATGAGCATGTCTGTTGGTGACAGATTTCACCAACAGTCTAGCAGAAACGACAGGAAAGAACACAGATTAACCTTTTAAAGCCTAGCGGTAACTTTACAAACGACCAGGTTTAACATTAAAAAATTCTACGTGGTGCCAACATTGCGTTTATGTGTTTTGTACGGATCTCAGAACAAACAGCAACTTTTGCCTTTAAAAACATTAAGAGACTGGTTTTTATAACCGACGTGGAGAGTGTTTACAGCGCGGTACGCACTGAGTCCTTGTATACAACAGATACGCTTCGTCTTTAAAGGGTTAATCGAATGTGAAATGTAACATCAGCCACAAAAAGAAAAGGTAAAACAATATCTGTACAGTCCTTGAGGTTTCCAGGGAGTTGAGGCTTCCAGATTTGAAGACAGTCAGCACATGAATGTGCTAAGATTTTCACCCTTACGCACTGGCCGCCTTTACTCCCCAGGAAATATTCCTGGTACACATGTCTATTAGACGCCGAGTCGACCGCAGGGCCATAGTGCGGCTGGAATGATTATGTCAATGAAAAATTCCAGTGACCCCATCGGGAATCGAACCCGCGGCCTTCCGGTTTGTAGCGCAGTGCTTCAACATCAATTTATTAAAATCAAAATTAAAATTAAAACTTATTCTGAACATATTTAGTAGATTCAATGGCCTTGAGTGGGGAACTGGACCAAAGGATGGTTATTTCTGTTAATAGACTAGTATTTTTAGTTATCACTTTTATGCAGGTTATTTGCAATTATATAGACCTACCTGAAACAAACTGTGTTTCTAGGGTCTGTAGTGTTACAGCTATCCTGTAGTTACAATTTACGGTACATGTAATGTTACTTCATGTGTTGAAGGTATTATTATTATTATTATTATTATTATTATTATTATTATTAAAGTAAAAAAGCCGTATCACCAAGACTCTCGTAGATATATCGGAAAGAGTTAAGCATACGCGCCATTAAAAATCCATGGTGTGTGAAGCGGGGAGAATTTTTGTAGTTAAACGAACTTTGTGTACGTAACTACCTTTTTGGTGATGTTATTCTAGCAGATAATGCGAAATTAAAAATTCCCCTTCTCTCTATATTTCCTCTTCAAACCAGTATTACCAACCTCGCCTCATTTCAAACCCTGTGACGTAAAAAAATATAAAACGATATCGGGTGCCTTTCTTTCCTTATTACTCATCCCTTTAACCTCCTCGCTACGACCGTGGGTGGTGGATGTCATCCGTCCTGTATCATCACATCATAGTGGCAAGCTCCCTTGTTCTCTCTTCAAAGGTCCACATGCAACTGGAGTAACAAAGTTTGAAAGCAGATTATCGGCCATAAAGTAGTCCGCAGCATGTGTACTGCACAGACAGTGTCACATGTCGCATGTATATCATATAACCACAGAAGGTGTTTCGTAACAACCTTTGAGAGGTGCCACGTTAAACATAACTGGCTCTTGCAGAGACCGGCTTCCCGCAAGCCCCGCTTTCTGATTGTCAACCCCAAGATGCAATCAGGGACATTTATATGGTTAACATTTCCGATCAAGAGTATGAAAAATGCACGATGGCTACTTTAGAGTAGAAAACAGACGATTTCTGATAAGATAATTTCAAGAACAAAGACTGTTGATGTGTATAATGAACGTGGAGGTAAAGCTCCGCTTATTTAACCTTTTGAAGCCTAGCGGTAACTTTACATACGACTAGATTTAACATTAAAAAATTCTACGTGGTGCTCACATTGCGTTTATGTGTTTTGTACGGATCTCAGAACAAACAGCAACTTTTGCCTTATAAAACATTAAGAGACTGGTTTTTATAACCGAAGTGGAGAGTGTTTACAGCGCGGTACGCACTGAGTCCTTATATAAAACAGATACGCTTCGTCTTTAAAGGGTTAATACACAGCATTTTTGTGATCATTGCGGTCAGCTTTTTACCCCGATCATTGCCCCCCCCCCCCCTCCGATGAAGTTGTCAGTGGCGGTCGGTGGATGGGCCTCGTATTTGAATGGCCCCTGCCGGGATAGAAACTGTTCGGCATCATTGCTTCTACCGTCAGTGGTTACAGGAGTGTCTTTCCTGTAGTCAGTCGTAGTTCGTATTCTGGACATGACCAAACGTTGCGTCCATCGTCTCTAATTTAGAGTGCGTGCTGGTACTTTAAACATGTGTGTAGCAATTCGTAAAAATGAAGGTGCCTCCACTCAGGTGTGACGAAAGACCAGCGGACGATATTTTACGATTTGTCTATATATTTAAGCTATTAAAAGAGACAATGTCAAATGGAAGCAACCAGCACCGTTGTGTTTTCAGTTGTGATCTGCGCTTTCTGACCTTAAAACTCATTCTTAGGCCCCTTTAATAATCGTGCAATGTTGTAATATTTGCAAAGGTCCAATGTGCCAGTGCATACATCCGAAAGAGAAACGCGCTTTATACTTTACATGTGTAATTCTATCGCTGTTTCCGTATCCTCAAGGATCTAACCGTGTTAGGGGTTGTACGTATGTGCCGCGGTGGCACAGTTGGTTGAGGCACCGCGCTACAAACCAGCAGGTCGCGGGTTCGATTCCCTATGGTGTCAGTGTAATTTTTCATTGGCATAATCCTGTCGGTCGCACTATGTCCCTGGGGTTGACTCAGCCTCTAATAGCAATGGGTACCAGGAATATTTCCTGGGGGATAAAACGCGGCCGCTGCGTATGGCTGACAAACCTACCACCTTCATGTGCCGATTGTCTAGAAATCTGGGAGCCTCGACCTCCTTGAACCCTCTGGGCCTGTCCAGGCCTGTAACGGGACTGCTTTCCTTTTTCTTTTTATTCCAGGCTGACAGTAATCTCGCCTAGATAAGTGGAAAGTCCGGAATTCAAAAGGGGCGCAATGAGAGTGATTTTACATATTGAAGTCATTAAAATATTGGCCGATTCTTAGACTATGTGTACCCGGAACATTTAACCCAGTGTTTACAATAGGCTTATAATAGGAGGCAAATCAGTGTTTTAGAATGATGTGAAGCACTGCCCACATGAAAAACGTGAAAACCGCGGAGTCCTCCCGCGAGAAAATTGTAGGTTGTGCGTTATAGTTGCAATATTCAGGCTGACTCTGTACGCATACGAGTAAGTCGTGTGGTACACTGCTACGTTTCATGTGGCACAGGCTTTGGAAACCACAGGTAGAGCCCTTGAACCTGAACAGACGAAATATGCAGCAGACACGCCGAACAGGAAGGAGGGGAATCCACACTAACCAGAATATGCCGGCAGAGAATATGTTAGAATTGAGGAAGTTAAACATTCATATTAAAGATAACAAAAAGCGAAAAAAAAAAAGTTTCGCGCCCCGACAGTACCAAGTAGCAAATTCCCATCGTGATTAGCCCTTTAAATACCAAAGTAAAACAAGAAGAAGAACAAGAGAAAACAAAAACAATTTGTGGGTACGCTACGAGGCAGTACGTTTATTGTTACAACGGAGAAATTGAAAATTTCATTGCTTTGAGAGTACCGCTTGTCCTTCTGGGAAAGATAGTCTGGAGGGCAAGGCACAGCTTTGGGAATTGAAGGAGATAAGGCGATGGGTACTGGACTGTTTGAGTATGCAGCAGAGGGGAGAAGTTAGGCATTTGGGCTGAATTTTGTGTTTGTGGGACAGCGTTATGACGAAATTTTGATAAGCATGAGAGGACTGCTTTTGGGCGGAAATTTTAAAGTTCAAATTTGGAGGGCTACATGAGGAGGAAAAAGAAGGGTAACCTGGATTATGTTTAAATTCTCGGTTCCTATCTGATGTTGCACTGTATAAGTAGTGGCCTTGTGTTCTCAAAACTTTCAATTATATTGCTGAGGATTAGCTCCTTTCAGGCTATTTATGCTTCGTTTCCACCAAGTGCATGAAGAGAGAGCAAAACAAAACATATATCATGATCATGATGATGATGATGATGATGATGATGATGATATATACATAAATAAATTTGAACTATTTGTATGCCATCCCAGTAGACAGATTTAAGTTAAATTTGGTACTGAAAATTTATACCAAACGTTGTACTGTACTTTTAATATATTTATTATGTGCTCAATAGAATTTAATCGAGTGCGTCAGAAATGGGCCTATCGTATAGAACACTGATATGTGGTACTGAATGGCGTGCTGTTTTTATTAAGAACAACAGTCATGTCCTTGACGCGTTTAGTCGCCGGCCCCTCGTCGCAGAGATGGACCAACTGGCACTGCACAGTTTTTTTTTTCTCTGAGTAATTCGATTTTCCCACATCAGTAGTATTCCACCAATGCTCACTACCCATATTTAATTCATCTGCCACCGAACCTTTATCGAGGGCATATAAGGAAAACCAACTAAGTCCACTTTGACTGAAAAATGCTATTTTTGACTATTAAATCATATGTGTCACTTCCTTTACGTAGAACATGTTATAAATCCAATCACAATTTGTTTATGATGGTACTAACACCTTAGTTTTTGGCAAGTCCTGGGATGCTTGTTTGCTGGTAACATTTTATATTCCTTATTCTCAAAACTGTTTGTTGAACAGCGTCATTAAATGAAAGGCATGTTTCTCTCTAACCATCTCTCACAGTTCTTTCACACTTCGCCTCTCTTCTTTTTTTCCCCCTCACTTTTATTCAAAAATGCTGTCCAAGTTGAGGGGGATGAGGCGGGGTACATGACTGTAGGGTGGGTGCGAATTTCAAAAGTACAAAAAGAAATAGCCTATTAAAAGAAGGAAATGCTGATGAAATTATTTTTAGAAGAGATGAGCACTCATTTAATACAATCATACATAAACATGTATACATATAAATGGACGTGCATTCATATACATACATCTCCTAGGCGAGGTGGACATTAAGGCAGTACGCAATTGATGAGCATTGGCCGGAACAGACAGCACTGTACGTTCACCCTTCTTGCTTGCTTGGACTGAAAGAGAAACAATTGTTTATGTAGGACCTTTAACAGAAGAGGGTGGGAGAGGAGGAGGGGTAGAAAGAAATGGGGGAGAGGTCAGGTATTGTTGTCAACATTGTGGATTTGTTGAAAAATAACAGTAGAACATCAACGGATGGGTGAACAACTACTATTATTTCTTGTTTTGTTTTTATTCCAAAAAAAAAACATTTTTCTCCCTATTTTTTACGGAACCGCACTTTTGCATTTATAAGCAAAAAAACAAAGACAAAATAGAAATGAGTTGAAGGGATGTGCTTTTGTACACAGAACAATTGAAAATGGTTAGACGCCGTGGTCCTTATGGGGATGAATATCTCTGTTAATGCATAACTGTTAATTTGGATCCCTTGTACAGTGTAAGGATACAAACGCGTTCTAAATAGACAAGGCTATAAGATTAACGAATATCCCTTCCTATTGTTGCATATGTCATGTGCCTCCTCAGAACGCTGTCGATTTCACAGCTTCATTCTTATAGACGAGTACGGATTTTTAACTTTATTTTTTAATAAATAAAATGGCACGGGGCGTGACAAAGAGGGTTGGAAGCTTTTGTGCACCAACTGAATACATTGATGGGTTCGTGCATATTAGTTACGGCAATATGTGACTCAGCAGTTTATATCAAACAGTAGGTAAGTTTCAGTTTGTTTAAGTATCAGTTAGTGTTTCATTCGCACTAAGTTTTCTTTGTTCGGAAGTTTTAGAAAGATTGCTGGAAGACGCCAAACCTGCCAGACAAATAAGACCTATTGCTGGCTGGTCATGAGACTGTGTTCCCCCAGTACTACCGATAGTGTGCAACGGACACATTACGAGTTTAGAAGATCGAAAGACACAGGAACCCATCCTCAAATTAAAATATTTTGGCCGGAGAACTAAATTTTACGTGATAAAAACGTGCCGTGCCAACCACACTTTGAGTAGGAACATATACGGCAAAAAAAGCAACTTACGTAACTCCCTGTGAAATTTTATGCTGAATCTAAATATATTTGACCATTTGTTATTTTGAATTGTTCGTAAATGTTGCTACAATACTGATGATTTATGGGAAATCATATCCAAGAATGTTTCCAAGCGTGACACACGCCGCGGAATGCAATGTAAACTCATAAAGCACGTATAAATATGCACTGATATCTACTCAGAGTATATATACTTCTGTTACAGGTTTATTCCTTTTATTTAATTGTCAGACTTTGTTGGCAGATCTGTTTGACTTTCTCGTGTATCGGACCGGAAAGTTACAAATTGGAAATACGTGCTTTGTGCCATGTGCCGACATGAGTGTAGGCCTCCGTGTTCTCTTCAGTACGCAGCAAAGTACAGCAACTGGCAGCTAATCATCGCTTAACAGTCGTTACCTGTTAAAAAAGCTTAAATTGTGTTTCCACAGCTGGCTTTTCTTCGTAAGACTAATCATTTTTCTGTATTCTTCGATGTGCCTAGTTTTGATTTACTTTAAACAAACAATCCCATATTTCTTTAAAAATAAGGAGCTTCAACATCCTTTCCTGGCAATATTTTTGTCCCCTTTTTCAGATATCATTATTCCAGAAAATCATTTTACGTGTTCTGGCCATGGCTTTAATGTTGCGCTTTTCAGAGACTGTAATTACAGCGATGATGGTCACTTGTCAGTATGTACATGAGATGTAGTTCTTGGTGATGCTGTCCGTACCTTTAGTTCAGTCTACGTACCGTCGAGCCGCGTCCAGTTAAGGGCCTGTGCTCGGTACTCAGTTCGGAAACTTACTGTGTATTTGACTTGCTTCTCCGAAAAGACAACGGTCTCCCCTTGTCTCTCTCTCTCGCCCCCTTCTTCTGAACGAGCGAATTTTTTGTACGAAGTGGCGAGCAGGTGATCGTTTGTGGTAGATTAACGAGTTGTGTTTCACATTTAAAAAGGAAACCGCACTTAATACGTTACGTGATTTTATTGCCACTACCTTTACCAACTCGTTTCTCGTAGGCCTGTTCTAACAGCAGAAGAACAGATAAAAGTAGGCATACATGTTAATTTCGAGACTTTTAAGTTCTCACAGCAGTGCTGATGAATATTGCTATGTAGTTGGTGTATAAATTCCACCGTCTTGGAGGCGATCACAACCGCCATAACTTGGATGCTATACATCAACTTCTTCTTGGACTACCCCGAAGAAGGGAGCAGCAAGCTTCGCCGAAAGTTGGTGCTTAAATAACAAGCTGTACGGACTCATCACAGAAGACTTATATCTTCTTAAGTGACACTGTTTTAATAAATAAGTGCTTTGTCTAACTGGCGTCTTATGTGAGACTTGCTTGGTAGGATAAAATTTTGATGTCTGTTGCTTTTTGTGGAGAAATGATTTGACAGTCAACGATGTAGAACACTGTATTTTTTTCCAGTGTAAAGCAGGATCTAGAAACCTGAAAATGGACTATAATAAAAACTTATTTTATTGTCACATTATTTGAGGTAACTGACACGTTTGGTTTGGTGGGTGCGGCTTCGTATAGCCTGTCAAACCGATCATTCTCCCATACCCGGTATACTGTTTTAACCTTTCAAAGCCTAGCGGTAACTTTACATACGACCAGGTTTAACATTAAAAAATTCTACGTGGTGCCCACATTGCGTTTATGTGTTTTGTACGGATCTCAGAACAAACAGCAACTTTTGCCTTATAAAACATTAAGAGCTTGGTTTTTATAACCGAAGTGGAGAGTGTTTACAGCGCGGTACGCACTGAGTCCTTATATATAAAACATTAGAGACTGGTTTTTATAACCGAAGTGGAGAGTGTTTACAGCGCGGTACGCACTGAGTCCTTATATAAAACAGATACGCTTCGTCTTTAAAGGGTTAAATAGTGCATAATATACTGAGACTTGCTCTACTCTTTCACTTATTTTCCACGAGAATATTTTTCCTGCTTTTACCTTTCGGTTATATATGTGTATACAGCCTTCCATTGATCCCTGCCGCCACAGCTTCCCCTTTTCTTTTAGATAGGGCGTAACCGACAAGCACTGCAGGCTCTAAAAGCTTAGACCACAATAACAGCAGTAGCATCCCTTGTATTCGTTGTCATTCGGCTCTGCAGTCTGTCGGAATGTACATACAAACCATCCGATACGTGGGGTTGACCACACATATCGACATTTTGCTGTATAAAGACCAGAAATACGACTGTCCCCTTTTAAACTTGGTTAGGGAGAGAAAATATAGCGGGGAAGAGGCTAACCTTTTTATCTCTTTCTGAAGAGAGAGAAAGAGGGAGATTTTCTTTGATGCATTTTAGCCGCAACTTTTTCCCCGTCGTTTATTTCTATCAATGGAGGTCAGAATCCGTCCCATACATGAATAAAAACTACGCTTACGTAAAATGAGAGGGAAGGAAATCGGGGAGGGAACAGATTTGCTTCTAAACTTCTGAGATTATGTACCCTGTTCCCCCTTTTCGCCCCTTGGCCACTTATATAAAAATTGACGTTCCCCAGAAAAGAAACATGGGGAGCCAGGTTCGTCCATATATTGATTATATCCACCTGTTGATGGTTGTATTCATTGGCATGAAAGGATATGCGTTTGGGGGTGTACAGACGAACGGATGGAAGATAAGAGAATGTTGTGATATTAGATCGGATAGGGTAACAGATCGAATAGGCCGGCTCAGGCGGTTAGCCGCCGGCCTTCCACCGCGGAGGCCCGGGTTCGATCCCGGCTCAGTCCGTGTGGTATTTGTGGTGGACAAAGTGGCACTGGGACAGGTTTTTCCCCGAGTTCTTCGGTTTTCTCCTGTCAGTTTCATTCCACCGGTGCTCCATTACTAGGAAAAGGACAAAAAATAATCATCTTCGTCATCTTCATCTTCATCATAGGGTTGCACAAGAAGCTTCATGGCTGCAGTGCGTCCGTAGCGTCTGCTGCGGGTCCCTTCACCACTAAAAAAAAACAGACGCACTAAATTTTAACAAGCCTGCCACAAGCTGATAAGAGAAGACAAATCAGAAATAAACCCAGAAATTTAGTCGGATAGTCGGAGGCAAAAGACAATTCTTTGTAGGTGAAAATATACTAATAAAAGTAAAAATAAAATGTTCTCGGGCTTTACTGCCTTTCTGTGGATAAGTAGGGCCCGAAATCACACAATCTAGAGAGGCTGGTCGCCTGGCTGTGAAAAGGAAGGCACTATGATCCGTCGAAACGTCCACATTTACGCGCAGGTGAAATTACTTAATATTCTGAAACACTAGAATCTTCTGCAGTACCGCTGTGAGAACCTCAGATGTCGCATAATTTATAAATAGGCCTTGGAGGAATAGAAGCTGATTGCTAGTCGCTTATGTGATCAAAAATATTTCAACTTCTCTGTAACGCGAAGGTACATTAAGGCCACAGAGCGGTAATGCTCCTATACGCGCATTCTGTGCACGAGAAGGTGCAGAGGGACCAGATGTGAACCAAGTAGGGAACTTCCTTCAACCATGTCAAAGTAACAACTTGGATTCGGCAGCAAACAAACTTGTGGGATTCCGTGATTTTATAGCAATTTTACTTAGACAGTAAAGATGCTCATGAGATGTATAAAGTGCCGAAATTGTTCGGATGTGTCTTTAATTATTGTTCTGAATTTGTGTCCGACAATGGATGCGTTGAAGAGACAAAAGAGATAGACTGTCCACTCTCCACAACCTCCAGTTTTCCTTCTCGTCTTCCCTTTATCCATAAACACCACTTTCCTTTCTTTTTGCCCCCCGAATTCTTTACCATGGGCTAATTCCTTTATATGAAAGTTATGCAGTTTTCAGACCCGACAGAGTGGTCGTCTGATACCTTACAAGGTGTTGTCTGAAACCTTACAAGGTGTTGTGTGAAGCCTTACAAGGTGTTGTCTGAAACCTTACAAGGTGTTGTCTGAGGCTTTACAAGGTGTTGTCTGCACGTCGGTTTCTTAAAGTGAGAAAATTGCGTGTATTTCCAGATTGTACTGCCTGTTGATTTCAAATGCTATTGCAGTAAATTCAGTGACTAACTGCAAGCACCATTATCCTACATGAGACCCTGAAAAGTGATTCGTTTAGCCAAGAAATTTCTCGACTTATTGGGGACTCCCATGATATGCTACTGGACCCCATAATAATGCCGTCAACTGCGTTGCACCATATACCCTTCAGATCTAACTCTTTGACTCTTCCGTCTGTGACTACATAGAATTTTCTACAAAATCAAATCCGCAGAGCACACGTTTCGGTCCACACCTGTTTCGAACTCGCGAGCTAACCCATTAACTCCCTAACTTGAATCGAAAGCCTCCACGGTTAATTCATACTGGCGTCATGCCCATTGTGTGCCGTGGATGATCTCTGACGGAGCATGAAGGTGACCACCTCCATGTAATTTGGTTAAAAATCAGTGGAGCTTAACCTTAACACAACCCATACGTTTGTGTAAACCCTACCTCACACTGGTATAAACTCCTCAGTTTGAGAAATTTAGACCATTCCCTGATTGCTTGTCGCGGAAAGTTTAATTATATGCTAATGAAGATTGCTGTGGGGGTGGTATGAAGGCAAGTCCATGAAGAATTCAACGCTGCCTTGTTTGCGAAGCGTGTAATAGTCGGACGCAATAGTACATAAAATTGGCATAACAATAACACTGATCACCAATAAATGCACAAAGAGAGTTTTATCATCAATTGTAACACACTCCTACATGTTTCGACCATGCTGGGTCATCTTCAGGGAGAACTTTTTGTTATCGTTACACTAAGGTTGCACTTTATAGTTGAGCGAGAATGTGCTGTTGACTGTGCACTGCGTTTTTTTTGGAGGCGTGAACTCTCTGCGGTCCCGGCCTCGCAGGCACGGACCGCAGAGAATTCACGCCTCGAGTACACAGTCAATAGCACATTCTCACTCAACTATAAAGTGCAACTTTAGTGTAACGATAACAAAAAGTTCTCTCTGAAGATGACCCAACAGGGTCGAAACATGTAAGAGTGTGTTACAATTGATGATAAAACTCTCTTTGTGCATTTGCTGGTGATTAGTGTTTTTGTGTAGTATAATGCACGGACATGGAACACATTAAATTTGGCATAATAATATTATGTGGACAGTGTCCACTGTCTGAGGCAGTCACACGATGCTTTGTAAGCTGGCTGGGATTCAGTCTTCAGTTAAAAGTAATATTATGTAACGTACTCTGTTGAGTCCATTAGATAGACCTTGTCTGTATACCCGGACTCGTTTTAATGAGTTCAACAAAACGAGTTTTATGACATTACTTTTAAATGATGAGGGAAGCATATGCAGATTCGGAAATGCCGTGTATGTTAAATGCATCTCAGACAATGCGCATGTCTAATGTAATATTCCTGTAATCAGACAACCATTGACACAAACCGGCGACAGTGCAGAAAACATCATGTTTTGTTCTGATGTAGGAATGGACGGAATACAGGAAAGCCCTAGCCTCCGTGTGTTCTAATCTTGTCATAAAATATGTGAAAAATTTGACTGTGTAGGAAAAACTGTTTTTTATCAAATGTGGAAACTATTTCCTGTGTTATAACACAAAATTAACTTTTTTGATTTCCATACACATTTTTTTCTGTGTGTTCCATCTTACAAGGTGAATTTCCCTGATGGTGGTGTCGGCTGCCACCGAAACTTCTCGGAATACAGAGTGATTTTGTAATAACTTTTAAAAAATCCTTAAGTATACGCTGCATATTGTTGGAAATTTTTAGACAATAACTTAATAATAATATGCACATTGTAAATAACAATGTCCAGTTGGTTTAAACCGTTTAAGAAAATAATAATCGCTGTTTATTCTAAGAAATGTACGAAATAGATATATAAATACACTTTGTATGGCAAAATTCGAAGTTCTTGAACGCTTAAGTATGTGGTGTGTACAGCAGCCACCGTGCTTTGAAGGATTAATGTAAACCGGAAGTCAGGCTGGTGGTGTTATTTTTGAGCAGACGTGTACTGCACTCTATTTGTCTTTGTCTTTCTCGTATTGACTGCATGTGCGTGTCATAGCCAGGACACACAGCTATACAGTACTTATACACTCAGAACGCGACCAAGCTGAGCCCCTTTATCTTCAGCCTGGATCACAGAATGGTAATTAACAACGCAATATGTTAACAGTTTGGGGGGGAGGGGGGGGCAATCATAATGGCCGACATCTTGGCGTTTGGTGCAAGTCGGTGTAAGGCAAGGAGACGTAGTTTCCGTGACAAACCAAGCGAGATTCCTCATGTCCAATGCCTCGCCAACCAAACAACTAGTGTACTGCAAAATTATTACCTTGCAAGAAATCGATTCACAAATTCATGTGGGAACCTCATTTTTAGTAAAGGCAGTAGTTATTGGCATCCGGTGGACTCAGAAGCCTGCAACGGACTGATTCCTGTCACAAATTAGGACTGTCTCTCCAATCTGACAGTTAATAAGCGAACCGTGTCGGATTCGAACCCAAAGGATATTACTGTGTAGGTGTGTGTGCATATTGATTGATTATTGACTGGGCACCCCCGCCATGACGCTGACTTCTGGAGAATTAATACTTCCTCAGGTAGGTTCTCCCTGATTTTATTGAACTCCACGATTCAGTGCCGTCTTTAAAAGTTTCAATTATACAGAAGAATAATTTTTCATGCTGATCCCGGTGGCCGTGCGGTCTAAGGCGTGGGTCTGCGGCCGTTTGCTTGCTAAGATTGCAGGTTCGAATCCGGCCGGGGGAGTGGATGTCTGTTGTGAGTGTTGTGTGTTGTCAGGTAGGGTTCTCTGCATCGGGCTCATCACTCGTCCAGAGGAGTCCTACCAAGTATGATGTGTGTGTGTGTGTGTGTGTGTGTGTGTGTGTGTGTGTGTGTGTGTGACCGTGAAGCCTCGATAATGAGGAGACATTGGCCCACTAGAGGCTGTCGAGCCATGAAAAGAATAATTTTGCGTTTTCTTGTATCTTTGTTTCTTATTCTGACCTCTTTCTACCTAATCATTGTAGGTGTAGGGGGTTATTCTTGCACATGATCAAACTCAATGACACATACACACGCACACACACGCATACACACACACACTCGGTAGGACTTCTCTGGACGAGGGATCGGCTCGTTGCAGAGACATCTACCGGAGAACATACAACATTCACAAGAGACAGATATTCATGCCCCTTGCAGGACTGGAACCCACAATCCCAGCAAGCGTGCGGCCGCAGACCCACGGCTCAGGCGGCGACGTGGCCACATTGAAGACTGAACATATGCTGAGGGTCTTTGAGAATAGGGTCGTGAGGAAGCTATTTGCACCTACGATGGAGGAAGTAACAGAGCAACCGAGCAAACTGCACATTGTGATTCTTCACAATTGGTACTCCTCACCAAATATCTTCCTGTTGATCACATCAAAAAGAGATGGGCGCGGCACGTGGCACGAACGGGTGAGGAGGGATGCCTGCTGGCTTTTGGTTGCGGAACCTGAACGAAAGAGACCACTTAGAAAACGTAGGCGTAGGCAGCAAAATAATATTAAGATGGATATTAAAGAAATGGACTGGGAGGGAGCGGACCGGATTGATCTGACTCAGGATAGGGACGAGTGTACGGATGTTGTGAACGCGGTAACGAACATTCGCATTCCATAAAATGCGAATAATTTCTTGACTATCTCAGCAAGTGTCAGCGTTCCAAGAAATACTCTGATCCATGGAGTTTGTCTGTCTGTCTGTTTACAGTAGGACACCATTTTAATCATCCCATATAAGACTAAGCCTTCCAAGTTGTCCATTAGATTTCCTCGCCGAAATCTTGTGTGCATTTCTCTTCCTCCCGTTCGTGCTACGTACGTTCCAAATGGCATGTCCATTGTTCGTTTCTCAGGTCGTTCCGACAGGTCTGTCCCAGTTAGACCCTGGGCAATACTCCGTAACATGTTGGCTTTTTACAATGGTGATTGCTTTTCCGTCGCCCAACTTCCAAGTTAAAGGACTACCCCTTTTCGGTTATCCGTCACTGCTTGTTTATTATATTCGCAGCAACCCCCCATACGTAGAGGCCGTCTGCTCCACCCGCAGCCTAAGGACGTGGCGTGCTCTTGTGACAGGGACTCGCTTAACAAAATCGTAGCTGTCTTCCGAGCGTTTACTGTCACGTGCTGATTACTGATGTCATTGAGCTTTATTTTGAGAGTTTCTAAGTGAGCGCTGAGGAAACGGACAGTGACGCAACGAGTGGGGGGTCAGATGCAGGGAATCTGCGCCAGTCTTGCTTAATTGCAGTAAGAGAAAGTTTTCAATGAAAATTCGTGATAATTTGTTTTTCGCAGAGACCTGGAATAGCGAATTCAGGTATACGAGGGACTGACCGCACATTCGAAAGTTTTGTTTCTGCACAAAATTCTTTCCGTTCTTATGCAGTATTTTGTCAGTAATGTTGATGATTGCCGTATGTTAACAAATATTGATATCTTATATTTTTCTTAATCTGTTACTTCATGCACACACACATATATAATATTACTTTTTTTAGTAATTATCGTACTAAAAATAAACATTGTCTGCATCAGTTTGTAAGAAAAAATAAAGAAACCACAGAACGTTTCCGAGCTGTAAGGTTCTCAGACAAAGTAACATCCCAGAAAACTTGAAATCTTGAACAAGATTAATTGCCTGAAATCCATACACCTAAGACGAATTGATACAGCTGTCTTCAATTGTAAGGTAGAATGAAAAGAGGATACTGTGTTCATTCAGGGAGACGGGCTTATGGCAAGCCTTCTGCACCTCCTACCGCTCTTCTGATGTCTTTATATGCTAGCCCAAGCTGTTGTTGTAGGGAAGAAGAGATGGTGGTGATTTGTCACTATGCCGCAGCTACTACCATGGGCTGTCTTAGGCAGTGCTTGCGTGACTCCCTATGCTAGGCTGTGCCCTCCACCGATCAATCACAAGCAAAAGGGGAACCCTTACTTTCCAGCTGACTAACTGACGGACAGACCTAGGTGTATATATGTATATGTGTATATACCCTACCGTATTTAGATTGATAGGGCGCTGTTCTAAACACTCTGTCAGTGTCTTGCGGGTCGTGGAGGGGCCATGCTGTCTCCATTCCTTATCAGTATCTGTCAGGCTCAAATCATCACGTGTCCGTATTCTTTTATTGTTTTCAATTACATGGGAAGAACAGATGGATTGGTTCC
Source organism: Coptotermes formosanus (assembly GCA_013340265.1). Taxonomy (NCBI): domain Eukaryota; kingdom Metazoa; phylum Arthropoda; class Insecta; order Blattodea; family Rhinotermitidae; genus Coptotermes; species Coptotermes formosanus. The sequence continues at coordinate 4,126,286 of BLKM01001294.1, read as the reverse complement.
TCCAGGTGTGTAGCTTCTTTCTGGGGGGGGGGGGGATAGTTACTTGTTTTCGAGTGTCGATGTGACCTCACATACGCTACACCAGTTTGGTTCGTAAGTAGACAAATTTGTGTCTGTAAATCGCTTGATACGGGGAATTCCTATGTAGTTTAAGGGAGTGTAAAATTATGTTTCTGCTCCTTGCACAAGGATTTAAACATTTGGGGAACATAACGAATAATCACTGTTTACTTAAATTCATAAGAGGGATTGTACTGAGACTTTCAACTACTCGCGACCTGAGATGGTTTCTCACTCATCCATATCGCGCTTCTAGTGTCCAAAACCCCTGAGCTGCCCCAAAAGCACAACATAACATAATCTGTTTTACTCCTTTAGCTGAAGAAAAGTTTACTGTGCAATTACAGGCCTGGGCTTCATGCACCTGTGTGGGAATGGAACCATATTTGCTGGTGTTCAGTGTTTTTCACAATTTTATAAGTACCCATGTGATAAAAAGTCATGCTTTTATGCTACTTGTATGTTCATTACGTCATTCATCACAGGAACCCATTACTGGGCCCTTGCAGTAAGCCAAATGAACGCTATTAACAATCACCCTACTTTTGGAAATCTATCTTAATGTTATCGTCACATATGTGACTGGGTTTTCCATGTCGTAGTCCATTTACCTTTAAAGTTTTACCAAATCTTGTATGAATTTCTCATCGTTCTGGCTGTGTATCCAATCTCACTCTCCTGAATTTTATGGCCCCAATATTTGGCGAAGATTACAACTTATGAATCTCCCCATTACCTAATTTTCTCTGACTTCATTTTACTCTGTTTCCCCAAAATCCGGATATTTTGCAAACCATTATGAGTCCTGCAGTTTTCAGAAGAATGAAATTGGTTACAGTAGGTTGTCACTAGTAAGATGAATATAGACCTCACTCAAGTGATCGTACTATTTTCGAGAAAAACTTCCGTTTGAAGGAGAAATTTCTTGGACAGAGATGAAATAAGGATTTCAAGTCCCACATGGTTTTCCTCGAATTTCCTCGAAGCTGTCAACAGATTTGATGAGGAAAAATGTACAAAGGAGTCAACTCGACCTCAATAAAATGTTACTGCGAGCTCAGAATTCGTCTTCTAGGAAATCAGACTGTGGTACTTCCGACTGCAGAACAGGAAAGGTCCATGTGATTAAAGGTTACAATAAGGTTTTCTCATAACTGAATGTGTGAGAACTTACATGATCTCGGTCGGCCTTTTAATGCTTATTCTTTCATGTTTCTTTCCTTTGAAGAAACAACATAGTAGAAAATTATGGCAATTTCTAAGTTGCAATAGATAATCCAGAACGGGCTTATTGCAGTGATTCAACAGTTGGAGGGGAATTTTTAAATGACATCCCGGTTCAGATTCCCAAGATCAGAGAAATGACAGCTATTTGTGTTCAAAACTTCTCATGGCCTTTTTTGTTCACCTGGTGGCCTCTTCAATAGAGAAAGGTCATTGGTGAATCACATTCATTATTTCTGCTTTATTTGAAGAGGAAATGAATAGAAAGAGGAGTCAGTATGGTCTGAATCAGCAGCAGCAGTGCTGCCAATAGGATGTAGCCTATTTATTGCTTGGCAACACACAACTTGTTTTAAGTAGCTGCATGTAACATCGAGGCCTTGCGAGAGGCCGTCATTTTTACAACATTTACCGCATTTGGTGTCTGAGAAAGATTAGTCTATACTTCTATGCTCCTGTAATCTATTTATGGTCTCTCATCCAATCTCTTAGTAACAGTTCAAGAACGTTGAGATGAACGATCATGCAGTACGCATGAGAAAGACGAGAAATCCTTGCAAAACTAGACTCCCAAAGCCTCAAGGAAAGAGACCGCTTGGGAAATCTGGCTGTAGATGGGAGGTAATACAGTGGGTTTCACAAATCATCTTACAGATTTCGTGGGGTTAACACAAAATATAAATATGAGCAACTATTTTGAAATGCTGCTGTAAAGTAAATGATAAATACGCCTTAGAACTACATATGTATAAAAATGTGATTGTTTTACAGATAAACTTGTAAGGAACTTTAACTGTGTAATAAATTATATTAGTAGCGGAAAGAACAGGAAAAAAGTGAACTAAGTGAAATATGATGAACAGTACAACAACTGCGGTCAAGGAAACAAACATATAATTTTTAAATTCGTTTATCTTTGTACAAGTATTTATGACAGTAATTTAACATGGAGTTGCTGATATTATTGATATTGGCAGGAAATTTTTCTAATCATTTGGGAAAACACTGACCGTGGCTGTGTAGACCCGAAACACGTCGTATCGTAATATGTGACACTGCAGAATAAAGGGCTTAGATTGGTGTTTTACATATCCTTTTAATTGGTTTGAATGCACACGAAATTAAAGTACAAAATTAATGGTGTTAGGTGACGGATAAAGTTACGAGGCTTCTGAATAGGTAATTCTGACGGTCGTGTTAATTCCTCCGTCTTGTAAGGAAAGGTGTATATAAACCGTCGATGACAACACAAATATTGTCAGTTGTTAGTGACAATTTGCAACATGTTTCGGCGTAGCAAGTACATCAAGTGTCGTAATATAAAGTAATTTGAAACTGTTAAGTACAAAAAAGTTCATAATGAAATGCGATCTCATTTTTTACATTGAATATAAGGTTATAGTCTATATGATTTCATATTGGTGCCCTGTTTAATGCTTGCCGAAACCGTATGAAGCTGTATTTACGGGATGTGAACTATTACAAGTGTAAATCCTATTCCTGTATGAAACAATAAATTATTTAAATTTAAATTTAATACTCCGTTTTTAAAACGTGAAAAGATATAATAGATTCTCCGTGAAAGGGTCGTATCAAGGTTGAAAATTTGTTGTTTATGGAATTAAAACGTTAAAATTAAAGATTAAACCCTTTCAGCAGTTCATTGTAAGAACACATCACTGTCATGTTGCGAATGCATGTAAAAATATCAAATATGTAAAAATTTTTAAATCTGGAAGTTCTTACGTAATAATTTGTACGTTTATCACATTTTTAACGTGTTTTATATCTGATACCTGATGATGACCTTATTAGGCCGAAACATGTTGCAACTGATCATTAAACAACTGACAATATTTCTGTTACGATCGACAGTGTACATATTACTACCCTATACACATGTCACAACGGGATGTACAACTAAAGACCTGTGTCACAGATCCACATATTTTCCTCAGTACTTTGTCCTCAAGTACCCTCCAACTACGCTCGTGTATTCTTCCTTTAGTGTGAGAGACCATTTTCACAACCATAAAAAGCAAGAGGTCATTAAGCAGCTATTAAACATTTTAGCGTTATTAAGGACAATAACTTAAAGGTAGAATCTTGTGAAGTAAATGAAATGAACGTCTAGGGTCAGCCGCTCGGGAGAACTTCATGAAAACTCCCGTAACTTGCTGCTAGCTTATTGATATTAAGACAGTTTCTCATGCTCTTCTCTACTTTCCCACAGGCCCCGTTATTTTAAAAGAATTTCTTTGTCTGATCGCAGCACAACATTTCTCTCAGTATAATTCACAGTCTTGAGACATCGATGTAACAAAAGAACCTATAATATTGTCAATCCCTTGTGTTCGAGTGCTAAGGTAAGTCTCCACAGAGGATCAAATTACGTGAATATTGTGTGTGCATTATATAGCAGTTTTGATCCCTCGAGTCCCATGTTTTGTATCAATTAAGGTGAAACAATATTGTATGTCTGAACGTGAACTTTTAAGTAGCCCCAATATGCAGAAGGAAAAGATATTATTTTGTTCTGTCTTTTGTTTGGATCATTGCGTGTAAGTACACAGTTACTGTCTTGCTACGTATCATTATATGACTGTCTGTCATTCTTTCTTTATTCTTCCATTCAATTGATGGAAACTGGAAAAAAATGACTGACATCCTGATGACATACATGAAACTACGTAACAATGATCCTAAATTGTGAGACAATTGAAGCACAACAACCTCATATCCGTTACATGCCTACGTAATTTTCATTTCGTACAAACGTTACATTGCTCCTTGTTGTGGCTGACCATTATTTGCATCAGCGACTAGAACCATTCGGTCATTGGTGGGGGGATATATTAGTCCTACTGGCGTTACGGGACAGAATTGGCGATCTGGAATTTTCTGAGGTGTTACAAGCAACAGTATTCCTTTCCACTTGCAGTGTTGCTTCCATTGGCCCCCGCCCGCCCGGCCGAGAAGGAATATGTTCCTCAACATTTCCTGTTTGATCCCAGTTCTGGCAATGTGTCCAGCTGTCTTATTGTGGCCACTGTATGGATCTGCTTCCCAAACAGCCAGATTCGGGGTCCGACGGCGTTGTACGTGATAGTACACTACAGGCTCTAATTTGTCTTCCCGAAAGTTCTTATTTCTAATTGTCCGTTCTTAACAATTTTACATAACTGGAAAAAGTGGAGGTATTCTCAGCCTTGTTTCTGAATATTCGATTCCTCTTTTATATTACCCCGTGTCAGCTGCAAAGTACACATAGTTACGAACATTTTTTTTAAAGATATGTAAGTTTCTAATATTTTTAATGATCACATTGCCTTCAAGCTGGCCGTACCTATTTACCAGTAGACATGACGTAACATCCTGGAAGACTCCAATCTTTTTTATATAATTTCTTACGGGCTCTGGGCCATGGCGTAGGGCTATCAATGGGGAGGATCGGGTTTAGCCTTAGGCCAGTCCGTGCGATATTGTTGTGGAAAGAGTGTGTCGCCAGGGCAAGTTTCTCTCCGAGTACTTCAGTCATCCCGTGCCATCATTGATCCATAGTCGTTAATCCGTCTATCAACAACAATGTTCCATCCTGGCATTTGACAGCTTAATTAAACAGCACACTTAACTTCTTAGAGTGAGGAACAGTGCGTTAAATATACCAGCCTTCATCCAGTAATGGAAGTAAGTCTTAAATGCTATTGATTTTTGGCAAGCCTGTAACGGAAAATTTTAAAAAGTCTCATATTAACTTAAAAGTATCTGTCTGTGTGTTTATCAAGCCACACAGAACATGGCTAAAAACGCTAAACAAATTTTAACGAAACTTTATAGCTAGGAGTATTAATTAAAACTTGTTCGCGCTTTCCAGTTCCGATTAAAGCCGGACAAAACTAACGGACTCCTTATACGAAGCCCTACATACGATTCTGCACGAATTTCTAGCCTAACACATAAAATATTTTCGCTTCGCCAGATGTTTAGGAGGAAGGTTGTAGAGAGAAATTGAAAAAATTTGTTGTTACTTCCAGTATTATTTTTTCGTAAGAATTCCCGATTTTCAAAATAATTGGTAGATAGAGGCCTGTCCCTCTAGAATTGTTACGCCATGCATATTTTTCTTAACTGGGTATTATTCAAAAGAATATGCAGACTTCAGACAGAAAATAACAGGATAATTCTGAAGTACCTTAGTTGAGAGCTTCAAAATTTATACTGCATTGTGCTGCTGAAGCCACTGAATAGCAACTTGTGAGACTAACAAAGCCAAGGAACGCATGGGAAAGCAAGAACCGCATGCAGCTCGTGGTGGGCAACCTGAAGGTCATTTTCTGCTAATGAGGGAAGGGTATAGGGGAAATATTTTTCATATGGTCTAAGAGAAATTATGTTGTAAGTACAGGATTGTAATTGGACCATAATTAGATTTACTGGCACGATATTATAAAACACATGTGTAGTTTGAAACTAGATTCAAGATTCTAGAGTTTTCACCTATATTCAAGTTTCTGGAAAAGGTAAAAACATCTACATGTTTCGAATAACTTTAACTGTGCTGGGAGGCTTTTTAAGATTGTGGTACATTCATCTCTGTTCACTGAGCAGTTCATTCTATAAAAGTATGCCCGCCGTTAACAAATACGTATATTTACACAATTGTATATTTGATGAGAAAATCATCACCCTATTCTATTTATCATCAGTCTTAGGGTTAATAACTGACGCGGCCTCTTGCCTTTGCCTCTCGCCGTGAGCAAACAGTTTATGTGCTGGGGAAAGTACCATACCGATAATGCATCCATTTCTTGCATTCTGAATTAATTCTTCAACATAATATAACCAGCGTGGTAACACCTTCCGGCTGCCCACACATGCGACAGACAGCTTATCAAGCAAACTTCTAAGAAGCACTTTTTTCTTATATTATTATGGAGAGTGTATTTGAATTGTTATTTTCTTTTTCTCTTCCTTGTGCCCGTTTAAGTTATCAATTTAAAACACAAATTTTCCCTGTTCTTTATTAAAGCACGATGCTGTGAAAACGTGTGCGATAGTAGATGTACCTCTTCAGGTGGACTGTTAATCTGCTCACTAATTAGAGGTGCATGATAATTTTCACGCTTCCACGCAAAAGCACTCTGCACCTGGGCGTGGGTTTCTGCGGACACCAGAACCACTGTGGACACAGTAGTGGCAACCGAACAGTATCGCTGTAGTGGAAGTCAAACGCCGGTGGCCTAGCCCTTTCGCATTAACCGAAATATCTCCGCTCCTCGTTTGTTGTATTTATTTATTACTCCCAGCATTAGCAGCGATCGTAGAGTAAATGGATTTTTTTTAAAAATCTAGAAGTGACCTTTTTGCTTCAGATACCATATCACTTACATCCGCACATCAACAAGGAGCAGTAGGCTCCAGAGTGAGTTAGTTTGTGCTAACACTGGAAGCAATATTCAGAAAACTAATTCGTTCCCATTTGAGTATCTCTCCTGCTAAAAGTATTTGTGATTGCGTTATATGATGAAGAATAGTTTTCTGTAGAGTGTTGTGGTGTTTATTTACTTTCCTTCCATAAGATGAAAAACATGTAGGCCTACTTGAAAGAGATCATGCCGCTTGTCTGTGTGTGTGTGTGTGTGTTTGTTTATCTGTGTGTCTGTGAGCCCTCCATTCAACTTTTGAACCTGTTGACCGATGCCAGTTATAATGTTAATAGGCCGCTCTAAATTGATAGTTTATAGTTTCTTACACTCAAGAATAAAACATGGCGTAGTCGTGAACGTGTTAAGTTGAAAGGAGGCTTCCTGAGTTCTGACTGGGGGAAAACTCAAACAAGCGCCTTTCGTAGGATACGTAGGCAGTTCGTATAGACTGTTCTTTCCCTACTCGTAAAAAGAGCTTTATTGTAGAGCCGTCACTGGGACATCGTGGAAGCAGAAATCTTTAACTGTAGAGTTGTACTTACACATTTTCAAGGGCCACATGGGGTAATGCATGTGAAATATTTGGTTGGGGGAGGGGGAAGGGTTTAAGTGACCGCGTAAAAATAAGTGAAGCAATGACTTATATGTCGTTCCAGTTCAAGTGAAAGAAATGTAATGTGAGGGATGCATTCAGAGAAGCCTGGGATCGAGACTGAGAGAAGTGACGTAAGGCCTCTGTTATAGCTACAAAGTGGGCAAGTAAGAAAGACCAGAAAGGTAAAAAATTGGAAGACAGGCTGAGGGTCACGTGTCTGAAGATTCGGCGGAGTGTAATTCCTTCAAAACGTCGAGAAGTATTTACCAGTCAAAACGGCGTAACATCAAAAAGAACTTGAGTCTTCAGAAACGCCGCTTTGAGAACCTCAAGTGTCAATCACAGGTTTAATAAATAATTGTGTTACACATAGCACACTTTGCTGCATACGTTTGTGTTTGCCAGAAGATGGCTGACTAAAGAACTGAAATATCTAGCGAAAATAAAATACAATCGAACCCGGTTATAACGACATCGGTTTATACGACACCTCATCTATACCGCCATATATTCTGTGGTACTTCTTAGTTTCTCCCCGTTGACCATAACATTATATTCCTCGGTTGTTACAACACTCGTTTATGTCGACACAAAATATTCAGTCCCTTTCATGACGTTATAACCGAGTTCGGCTGTATTTTAATAAATATTGGTGTGGTAATTGTGGCGCCTTAATCCTTTTTTTATTGATGTAAGGATAGCTTACTGTAACCGTCGCTCGTACGGTGCAGGTCCCACCAGTACACCCAACGACAGGATGGATTACTTTCGGTCAGACATCACACCTTTATTATTTACCCCTAATACATTCACATTCACTAGTTGCACTGAGTTCACGACTTATTAATCACCATTAATACATCACTAGCTACAGGTTCCACCTTTATTTAACCACCATTAATTCATGTACAATTTAAACTGTCCCACTTTGTTTCGGTCGCCACCAATCAGTTCTTTCGTGCCAACTTCAACGTGGATGCCTCTTTCTTCCTGTTCTCCTCAAACACGACTGCCGCCAGTTCAGCAGACCTTCGTTTATTCCCTTAATTTCTACCCCCCACCCCACCCCTTGTTGTCCTCAACCTCACAACTTTCATATTTTTATTTCCTTCCGTCCTCCTACCACTGTCATAGCGAAAACCCTAGGATGGAGGGTCAAAGGTCCTTCTCGGGGTGAGGCTGGACACACACACTTACAAACAAGATTTCCCAATTTTAATGTGTTCCATGTCCGTGCACTATATTATACAAAAAACTTTAAACACCAACAAATGCACAAAGAGTTTTTTTTTCTCGTCAATTATAACACACTCCTACATGTTTCGACCCTGCTGGGTCATCTTCAGGGAGAAACCTTCCGTTGTCTTTACACTATGGTGCACTATACAGTTTAGCGAGAATGTGCTGTTGACATTGCACTGCGCCGTTTATGTCATAAACATGTAGGAGTGTGTTATAATTGACGAGAAAAAAAACTCTTTGTGCATTTGTTGGTGTTTAAAGTTTTTTGTAACATTTCCCAATGTTCGGCTACATTACTGACGTCACTATTGAACTTCTGTAGGAATAGTATCTCATAAGCACAAGGAGAGATGCGCGTGCTGAAGATAGCAATGCAGTAAAAGATGTGACATAAGCAGCGTACTTCCACAAACTTGGTACAGATGAAATAGCATATTGTGGCGCTGACCCAAAGGTTTTGATAGCTGTTGTGGGTACAATAAACCTGAGGTCACCGGTGAGTAATATATTCATAACCAACCACTATCAGAGGCTGTGTTAAATGCTGCGATAGTGGCGTAGAGGGAGCTTACAGACATGAGGGTGCTTGTAAATGTTCGCGTGGAAACACTGAATGTACGAATGATAGTTTCAGTAACCCCATCTGGGAAATAACACCAAGGAATATTTTTTCTGACATTACAAAGCATGCAAATAACCATAAGTAATGGTGTTGTATGTTTCGGTGAAGAGAACAAGGGATGTACCTCCCTGATAACTCTTACCTGTTCGTTTCGTAGTCGTTCCCTCTTCTGCCTACTTGTTCACAGCAGGTGTAGAGGGTTTTTATTTTCACTTGATCACACTCAGACACACACCACAGTCGGTAGGGCTCCTCTGGACGAGGGATCGGCCCGTCGCAGAGACCTCTACCTGGCAAGACAAACACTGTACAAGAGATAAACATCCATGCCGCCGGTGGGATTCGAGCCCACGATCCCAGCAAGCGCTCAGCCGCAGACCTACGCCTTAGACCGTTAAGCCTTACCTATACGATCTAATATCATCACACACTACAGAGAAGTTTTAAGTTTTTGGAACGTGCGAGTGAATTGTTTAGCTGTTGAAATATTGACAGTGTAACGTGTACAAGGTCGATAGCTTAGCCATAACAAACGATATGAAGGTTTATGCGACACTAAGTCTCTATGAAAGTTATTCAGTTTTTAGAGTAATTATGTGCCGAAGAAGAAACGACCTGTTTATGTGCCTGTGTTCTTGAACTTGATTCAGGGTCACCTTTTCTTCTGCAGCACGGTACCTAAATAAAAGGTCAGTTGTTTAATGCTCGTAATTAGTATCTGAGGGTGGGTGCTGCTGTACTGACTGAAATGCCTTATGTGGCGCTATACACAAATGTTTTGGTCGTATCTAAAAATAACCTATCGTGAATCAAAATCCTAATTTTTACGGAGAAACTGTAAGGCTCCCAATTACGCATTTTTTCCCATATTCGTACTGTTTCTTTATTATTAGATTGGGTACCCTCCCCGATACCCAAATCTCAAAAAGCTGACTTTTTTATCTTACTTTAATATGAAAGACCCATTGGCACACTCATATAAAATAAGTAACACTTAATATTTTGTACATTTTCATCTTTACATTTTAACAATGATAAAAAGGTAAAATGTTCCCAACGACAGGCCGTTAAGGCCCAGAAGGGCAGTAGAACTTTCTTTAACGTCAGTGCGAAATGGCGGTGGGTGTTTAACGCCCGGCGGCTTTACCCCCGAGAAAGAGACCCGGTCCCCATTTTACAGGGGGTTGGGTGGACCTCGGTGCTGGGCTGGAGGGGTGCGGAGAATTTCAACCCAAGGGGGTCGAACCCCGAACAGTCCAGGCTGTAGTGAGTCGTTGAAAATGAATGGGCAGAAAAATGCATGTATTCGTGAATTTAATTTTGATTTGTTACTGCTCTTCGAATTTATTGCAAGTGTTTGTCGTTATTAAATCACACCTGCGTGCGGATGTCGTAGAATTAATTAGCGACACACGTGGTCGCTCTATAGATTTATTGCACGAGTTTTAGTCGGATGCAGAGAAAGAAGTGTCAGTAGTGTTGAACAGTGTTGGGTATTGTTACTTACGAACCTACCGCCACTGATTGGTCACGGCCAAGAAGACAAGTTAATTGCTACCAGACTGACCGCCTGAACCCGGCACGTCACAGCACGTCCCACCGTATGCGTGCAACACAGGAGCAAGTCACTCCCAACTAGTTCTCTTTGTCCCACTGTAAGTTCTGCTGTGCTTTGGCCAAATAATGTTTTACAGGAATGGTTATATGCCCATAAAATCAGTATTTTTGTCCGATAAGTAATTAATTAATTTGTTAAAATGATGGAAAATTGTACTTACGTAATGTATAGTTATATCAGAGAATTTTTGTTTTCAAAAAATATGAGCTTATGTACAATGCGGCGTAACTGGAAGCTCTCTGAGCTTCTTGAACGTAGGAAAGAATATCAAAATTAAGCCGGCACCACAGAGATTTACCTGCTGTTATTTATTACAATAACGTAATGTTGTTTTCTTGTACCAGCATGATGATTGGGCTGTCACACTGAAGGAAAAGTATGGATTGTGAGTACTGAGAGGAATACTGGGACCTAAGCGAGATGGAATGAGAGAATTGTGGATAAATATACGTAGGAAGGATCGTCTTTAATTCAGAACCTTCATCTAGTGTTACTTGGATGATAAAATTAAGGAGAACGAGTTTGAAATCTTACGTAGTGTAATGAGAAAAAAATTTACTTAAAATTTTTGGTCGGGAAATCTCTAGTGAAAACTCCTCTTGGAAGACCAATACGTAGATGGAAAGGCAATATTAAAGTGTATCTGAGAGAAATATGCGTTGCAATATCGAGTGGCTTTAATTGAATCAAGGTTTTGCCTTACACTAGAATTTTCTGAACACGGTAATGAAGTTTTGGGTTTCGTAAGAACTGTGCGTTTCCTTTCAAGAAAATGTATTGTTCGCTGCCAAGAATGTTGATATAGAAACAAATAGTAGAACATAACTTTGTGCCTTGGCAAGAGAATGTAGGGCAAAATCGTACATTAATATGACTAATAAGTCATTTAAAAATGTGGCAAATATTATATATTTGGGAATGACACAAACAAAACTAAATTGTATTCGTCAAGAAATTAAGAGCAAATGAGAATGCCTGCTACAATTCGGTTCAGAATTTTTCTCGCCGTCTCTGATTTCTAAAAATATAAAAACTGAAACGTAAACAAACTATAGGATAATTTAGTCTTTCAGTTTGCAGGTGCTAAACTTGGTCTCGCACATTGTGGAAGCATATATAGGCCTACTGGAGATGTCCTATGTAGGCTTAATGTGAAGGAAGTGACAGGAAACTGAAACAAATTGCATAATGGGAAATGTCATTATTTGTACTCCTTGGAATATATTATTATGTTGATAAAATCAAGGAGAATGAGATGTGTGATGCATGTAGCACACCCAGAAAGGACGATAAATACACTGAAGAGTTTTTATGGGAGACCTAAACGGAATGGAACACTTGCAAGGCCTAGGCTTAGATGGGATGATATTATTAAAATTTAGCTTAAAGAAATAAGATGCAAAGACTTGGACTGATTTATCTACGTCAAGTTTTGGACCAGGCACGGATCCAAGGATGCAAGAAATTTCTGGAACATCTGAGGACTTACTAGCGTTTCAGGAAAGACGCTTCTCAGTGGAGGGATTCAGCTAGTTTAGTTTAGTTTAGTTTAGATGGTTGGTTAGTTAGTTAGACGAACAGGTGCTTAGCGCATGTCGTGGTAGATACGTACGAAAATGTGCGGTTGCGATGACCAGAGCGTACCTACGTCGTTTTTGGTTAGAGTTGTGGTCCCAGATAGTCCAAAAGTTCAGAAGGCTGCCATTACGATTAGCTCCCGTTTGGTAATTACCTAATTACAGCAAACCCTATCGGCTAGTATGCTGTGACTTGGAATAATAAAAAATGCAAGACAATGGCAAGATTCATACTGAGTGGAACTACGCTAATAAAAAACTGATATTCCTTTTGTAATGTAAAAAAAGAAGTCTTACGAAGGGTGAGTCAAAACGAATGCGAGAATGAAAATAAGAAAGAGAAATGAAAAAGAAATAAATCTATAATAGAAGCCTATAGCGTAACTTAATTTATAGCCGGGTCCGCTTCTGAGAGACTAATTACTAATTAAAATGACTGGTTATGTTCCACGGCTTATTTCCATTAACGTTAAATCGTCAGTCAAAATTCGACAGGCTCTACAGGCTGTCCAAGCTACTGTATTGCCAACGTTGTTGAATACTGTTATCTCCGTGCAGGCGTTAGTGGTTCGCGTTTGTTTTAATTTAATTTTATTTTATTTTACTTTATATTATTTTATTTTAAGACTTAGAAACTTAACTGAACAATGACGTTCATGCGTTTCATGGTCTGAGTTTCTCACGTGGTGATTATGACATTTTCGGTTTTCTGGTATGAACATTTACTAAAAAGCATTGCTTCTTGTCCTAGAACACCCTCATCTTCAAGTCAGGTGTCATTTGCATTTCTAAATTGTAGAGGGATGGAAGAACTATTTTCTGAGGTAGTATATTGTTTCATATTCAATCAAATTTTTCCGTCTAGCAGACGCGTCAGACTTTCGGTGAGTAAGCCAACATTTAGAGAACAGTGTGTGTTGTCGCCGCCACGGAAGGGAATATTTCGGATGTCAGATTTTTTTAGTGGGTACCGCCGTTCTTTCCCGGAGGTAAGGGGTCCGGGGCGTGAAGTTAACCACTGACCTGCATCTAGCGCCGAGATTAAGATTGATTGGAGCTGTACCTATACTCCCCCTATATGCCTTCATGGTGTCCTCAGGTACAGTTTTACTCCCACCTTTTATTACACGACATGAGAGTCCAAAGTTTTCATGGCAAACCGCCACACCGGTTATTGTGGGCCGGGTCGCCGGGCGCACGTGGAAGAATAACAATAACTGATACACCTGACCACCTAAATTATTGTGTAAATTTTATAGTGTATGCATAAAATACAAGTATGACCGCGGGCCGCTTAATGCAAGCTGGCGGGCCGCGGGTTGGAGATCCATGCTCTGATATAATATTATACCATACTATGGCATAGTACTATACTGCACTACACTACGCTGCAATATACTACACCACACCACACCACACTGTACCGTACTGTACTGTTAGTGTTCTACTACTATACCACCACCACCACCACCACCACCACCACCACCACCACCACCACCACCACCACCACCACCACCACCACCACCGCCACCGCCACCGCCACCGCCACCGCCACCGCCACCGCCACCGCCGCCGCCGCCGCCGCCGCCGCCGCCACTGCTGTATACAATTGTGTGGCAAGAAACAAATGCACGATGGTTTTCCATGGCGTTAAAGGTGATTATTTCAGTCATGTTCACACATCCTTGTCTCACGTTACGTAACCCTGACAGGACAAAATTTCTAAGCAGACGTAATGAGTGCATCTGTCCAACAGAAACTCAGACCACATTAACCAGTATTTAAGCTATAAATAGTAAAGTAGAAGACAAAATTATGTACACCTTCACGATTCCTTTCGACGTCCAAAAGCATTACATTTTATGCAAATGTATGTCTTGGGCTTACGATGGCGGGACGAATGTATGGGTGGATAGGTGGGTACGTGTCTGGATGGATAGGTGGACGTTGATGGATAAAAATAGGAATCGACAATGTTTGTGTGTGTTGACGAATGAAGTGTGGATAGACAGACGGTCATACATCATCAGAATGATATCTCTGTACGCAGAGTGCGTAGAGTTCAGCCCTGTGCATAAAGAATAGCCTTAAAGCTGGGTGCGTAAGCATTATGTAAGTCAGAAACTGCTCTGCTGACCCTGTTACATCAATAATTCAAGTAATAAAGGAGTTTAAATTGTCAGTTCTACTAAGCCTAAAAGCAACATTGCTGAAGCATGTAAAGGACGTAGAATTAAAGTTCAATACATTTTCTATCAAGACAGTAGTTGGAGATGGAAGGTAAGGGTCAAGATTCAGGTGCTTCTTTCACCGGAAAGGGCCTGTTTTAACCTTTGAATTGGGATGTGGGCAGCTGACAAGTCGGTCCGGTCAGACTTGTGGTGAGGAAGAAATGAATTGATGTCGTTCAGCCTCTAGTCAGTTTTCAGTCAGTTACTTTACATAGTATGAATTGCTTATCTTAGTAAAGCTTGAAGATATGTCTGCCAAACGTCTGTTATTGTACGAAAATTTATTTCTACGCATTAAATTACATCAACAAAGAATTCGTCATAGCAGATTTTTCAGCTGCGTTCGATTTACCGTATAATGTGGTAATTAGGTAATTGTTAGGTAAGAGCAAAAGGTAAGTAAATAGGTAGTATACCTATGTAATTAGGTGGTAGTTATTCATGTATGAAGATATTTATGTGATTAGGTAGGCAGTAATTTCAGTAGACAATAAGTACTTTATTAGTTATTTAAGTTGGTACTTACACAGTATTTGTACAAGAACTAATATAAAATTTGTTCAACGGAACTGCTTGACAGGACTTGACCCTGCTTTCCACTGATTACCCTACCAGTAATGCACTATACCTCATTAGAATCGTTCTTAATAGTGTGATAGCAGGGTTTCACTGAATAGGTGCGTCTTGAAGGTGAAGGGAATGTTGCTGGACAACGCTTGCTATAATAAGCGTCCTAATATCAAAAAATGCAATATACGGGCAAAGGTCAAGGCTTGCGTGCTGCCTGGAAGGCAGGTACCTCCCAGCTGCTTCATATAGGAAGATTATAGTTACTAAAACCTGCAAACTGACGTAGCTGTTCGCAAGTGTAAGAATGAATTGCTACATGGGGACAGAATGCCGGCGGTGCTTCAGGTCTTCAGACTTGTGTGCAGGTGGCTAGGACATCCATACTTCTGCAGAATATTGCACGTGAGGACCTAGTTTGGATCATATGATTAGGTATGAGATATGCGAGATATATCGCTGGACAAAACTGCTTGTTGCCGCCATTTTAAAATTAATTTCGGCAAAATTCAACAATGTCCTCTGAACTCATATGACAAAGAAACCATGCAGGCAACTATCACTTATTTATAACGGAGCCTATTTGATCGTACGGGAAGTACAATTATTAATTTAAGCTTTTATACGCTGAATTAAATTTTAGACTGTCATATGACGCAAGTTGTGTTTGTTATTGGAAAGAACTGTTTGCACGCATTGTACATCCCTTAACGGAAATGAGTTGCGTATTGGAACGGAAATGGATTATGATTTTATCTCTCTTGCATGAGCTGTGGTCAGTGCTATAGCCCAGTAATAGTCAAGTTATTAGCATATTCTGCATGAAAACTTTCACCTTTTGAAGCTTACAGTTCGTGTACGTACTGTTCAAAAGTACGGTTTCCTATCCTAACAGCTGTCCACATTACAGCCGTAGGGCGTCATTTAAGGCTCGACATCTATCGGAATGTTCCTGCACTTGTAGTCTGGAAAAAACAATGGCAGAATTTAGACACATATAAATAACATCCTTATGCTGAACCACAAAATCACGTAAGTAAAGCACACAGACAGTCTGTGTTCTAAACCAACCTACACTAGGCTAACCATCATAATTTTAAGCTTTACAATCATATCGATAATTTTGTTCTGGTACCCTGTCACCGTACACAGTTTCTGTGTTAGAATTAGGCTAAAATCTAATCACAGGTATTATTTTAGCCCTGTTATGTATTCTAAAATTTACGGTAGCCTGTAAGTTTCCATTATTTTCCATCCAATCGACAGCGTTCTTACGTTCAAATGGGAAATACAGTGACGTGGTTAGAAGAATCTGGGCTTCAATTTGATTGTATTAAATGAGTGACTAATGATTATAAATATTTATATTTGTAAATTAAATTGTGTAAATAATATAGTATAAATTAAATTGTACAAATAATATATAAAATTGTGTAAATAATATTTGTAAAGTCGGAAATGCAAAGGCTTTTCACTGATAAGTTTTCGGTACAGATTATTCCGAACTCTAAACATAGGTGTCACCACGCCCGTCTGATAGTTATTTGAATCTCGGGTTAAAACAGTTTCGTCGAGAGTAGGTCATTTTAATAAATATTTCATTCTAAAAGTTAGGAAAGTCTTTTTCAAATTTATTTTCTCATCCAGAAAATTATTAGAAATTAAATAATTTGTTTCGGTAGAGAGGAGTTAACATTCATACGAGTTAAATGGAGTTAAGAGATATATAACACTTCAGTAGATGACTACTGCAGTGCAACAAAATGAACCCTGCCCGCCTTTTCTCTTGAAATAAACACGGAGCAGTAAGGCTAGATGAGCTTCATGATATAAATGAGGCTTAACATAATAATAATTATATATGTTCGTCCCATCCTCCAAAATAAGTCTGTCCGCTACCCCAAACAAATTTCGTGAAGAATTTACCCATTAGGAATGGTATGTCACGTATGTACAGCACGGAATCAACTAAGCCGGCTGAAGATTACGTAATAGAGGATGAGTCGACTGGTATCTAGCCCCCCCCCCCCCCACCCCCCACCCTCCGGCCCCTCCTTCTGTCGCTCCTCTACCAGCATATTTCGTTTTGTAGAAAACGTTTATTAAATTAAAAGTTGCACTAGAGGTTTTATAGTGTCATGACAGCATGTGAACTTATTTTGCAAGCGTGATGTCATGCCGCAGTGTATGGTGGTGTCATAGCGGGGTAAATGTTGGGAGAATAATTGAACATAAGAAGGGAAAAGGAAGAAGAGCCTCGAGAAAATAACGTAGTGATTAGTTTTACAATATCTTCCCATCCACACATCTACATGTTTCCCATACATTCCAAATAATGTTAACACAGCGTGATAGAATAAGCAGTGGTACTCTTCTGTGTAGAAGTTCCCGTCCGGCTGTAGAGGGCAATGTAAATAGCAACTGAAGCATGCATTACAGTACCATTTATTGCTAACACCTGGTGGGTTAACGTAAGCAACTGAGATTTTTGTGTTTTTCTTAGAAACGAAGGAAGAACGGAGAAATATTCCGATAAACTGTACCCAGCTTTGACTAATTGGATATAAATTATTTATTCGGCAATGACTGTGCTTAAGCTACAAGTTGTGTAGTTTGTTATTAGAATCAAATAAAATGCACTGATAAGTTTTTATATATCTTATTATTTATATTAATCTAACTCCAACACATAATAACAATACATGGACAACTCAAGACATTAAGTTTTGTAGTCTTTTTCTCTCTCACTACGTTGCTCGATTGCAGATGATAACAACAACAATGACAAAATGGGACAACAATAGAAGATGAGTTCATTATGATAAGGTTTTCTTCATGCTGTCCTTTTAATATAATGGATGTGTGTGTGTGTGTGTGTGTGTGTGTGTGTGTGTGTGTGTGTGTGTACGACAATTAATGCTCCGTGTCCCATCACGCTTTGTTATTGTTGCTGCCTGCCATGATCAAGTTTCCGTGACGTTATAATGATTCGTGGTACGTTCAAACGTCTTGACAGCTATCTCTCACTTTAAGTTTCGAGTAAGAGCGAAACATGGTATCCTCCATAAACACAGGGTTTTAAACGTCTGTTAAAACTGGCTGTAAATATGTGAGAAAATTCTGTAATAAACACAAGATAGAACTGGGTATTCAGATGGGATATACGTATATTCCAAATGCTGCATCTGCGTCTCTCATTTGTCGTAATGTCCCTGTATGCAGAAAGGTACGATGATAAGGGGCTAACAATGAATTGGAAAGGCGGCGTGAGAGAGCGATTGTGGTCTAATTATAAAATGCTGTCCTGATATATTTTCTGGAAAGACTGAGGAAAAAATAAACTTCAGTCATGATCGTCGGTGTCCCGGTCGAAATACACAACGTGCACGTCTCGCATAGAATTTGGAAGCTCGATGGCTTCAGGCAACTGGCTTAGCAACTGCAGACACACTACATGCGGTCTTGAATTTTGGTGCTTCCACACCTGATCAACATTAAAAATATTACATCACATACAGGTAAAGAGCATTTTTGTGTCATTTGGCACTTGTGGGTAGGGTAGTAGTAGGAATTACATGCACACCTAGTTCAACCCGCGGAAGTTCGTGTCCTAAACTAAGAATTTTCTATTGTTATGGTTCCTGTATACGATATTTTATTTATAAATAGTACGAGAAAATAAGCGTTCAAAAGACCTATCATTCACAGTAACCATTGCTGTGGGTCGTGTCTCTGTTGTGCACAGCAGCTGTATACATAGTGATGTGACGTCTATTTATCTGATAGCCTGTGTATTTTATCTCTGGACGAAGCGAAGTGCCTCTCAGTTCGTCCAAATGCTTCAGACCTGCTACACCACCAGACGTTTCCCAGTTACATTTAGATGGTGTTCTACATTAAAATTTATCGGATAAGCATTTCATTCTATCATTCATAAATCAATTACCACGTATTTTTTACAAAAATAAAACAAATGTTTTTAAAAATTCCTTAAGCAAAGCTACCATACAAAAGTAAGTTATAAAAATTAAAACCAACCATGTATCCTGATTTTGGGAGTATCGCGCTACCTTTAATATATTAACATGTTCGAATTTTTATAATGTATTGATAATGCATACGGCAGAAATTCAGAATTGCGGTACACCTTACACGCATGAATACCAGCTAAGGTCTGAAAATTTCATTTTAAATATATTACTGCCGCGTTTATGTAACCCTTGCCACAGGTACTGTTAAACATATAGCATTCCTATTAGCTTCGTCCACAGTAACGTACGGCTTCTTTTGTTGAAGCATCACGAACCTTTCAGATGTGTGGTGTGATACGTGCCTGTCACTGATATTCTCAATAACAAACAACTCCATACCTGACAGTTCGAAGTTTGAAAGAGAAATATTACATGCTAAGGCATAAAATTAAAAATTATAGTATAAAATATTTAATGCCGGTATGCAGTTCAAAGCTGCTAGTGGTGATTAGCTTTGTCATCTTCATACGTCAGTGAATGAACAGCATCAACAAAGAAGGCTACAAACCGCAAATAACATGTATTATGTGTAGTATATATTACATCATTTCCCTTCTGTATTACACTATATCAAGCAGGCTGTAAGAGCCAGTTCGACAGACATAATCATGCGATGAACAGCTGTGCAGTGTTACCACCGACTAGGATATCGTATTAAGTTTTGCCATGCTACTCACGCGGTATCTCACAGGGACCCTTCTGTTCTGGACTTATTTTAGGTTTTAAATAAATAAAAGAAATATCTTCCATCTTTCAACAGTTAAACCTAGGTATTAGTGGTTTTTCAACAATACAAATTGTACTTCATGGTAGGAATGATGCAAGGAAGGAGATTTTCTGAATTAGAAACCAGCAATGAAAGGGTTAGGTTGCGTCCAATTAATTGAGGAACAAAGGCCATAGGCTGCTATATAGTCACATGCAACATAGCTTGTTAGGCCTGTCTCAATAGGTCTATTGTGTTGATAGTCGTCTGTCTGTTTTCTGCGGTATGTTTGATTAAAATTACAGGTTGTTTCGACATTTACGTGTGTTTTCGTCATCATATTTGTGGTTGTCACTATTGCTACTCCCAGACTTACGTGTTTTTGGATTAGTAACGGCAGACTTAATCGAACTTGATAAATTTTACACCTAATAACGTACCGAGAATTCTTTGTTTGTGATGCTCGTGCGATTATATCATATTTTATGCTATAGGCAGGTCTATATAATGTGCACACCACGAGTAGGCGCGAAGTATAGGCGGGACGGGGTAACTATGCTGCTGCGCACTATCTTGCCTGACAAACATGGTTTCTGTCAGAGCTCCTTCTCCTGTAGTGCAGGTAAGTGGAGTGATGTTTCCGCTAGACAGCGTACAGTCCCATGCACACCGCCTAACCAGCACTGACGACATCTCATGGCTTGCCCATAATAGAACACGCGTCTAGGTCTGGTTCTCTGATGACCTCCTCTGTCGCTTTAGTAATTTACGTTTCCTTGTCATGCTGTCTTCTTCTTTTGGGATGGTTTCTGTTTTGTCACGTTGTGTTAGATGGTTGTCATGTCATGACTTTTCTGTCATTTGGGGCTTAAAAGTTTCTCCAACCTTTCGGTTGCTTTGATGTTCAGTGATTATGGTTTGATTTGGTCGTATATTCCGTCCTACATATTTCCTTGTGCATTTGCTGAGTCATTACAACTCTGCTCCTTGCACTTCATATTTCGGTGAGATGTCTGCTAGTGTGTCGTTTAGAGGTGTTAGAGGTCTCAACATTGTAGGTTTAGCCAGCTTCAAATATTTTGCATTGAACCCCTGCAGGATACGTGGTCGCATGTTACCCAGTTATCCGCACTAGTCTTAATATGATACTAGTACTAGCTCTGTCATTATAAGTTCTTGAAGCCGGCGTACAGCCAAATGTCACAGTGCCTTCCTTATTGTGTGTAGCCCAGACAATGGGCAGTGATCAACATATTGATAGAATCATCAGTCATCGTCACATTCGTTTAGATAACTGGGCACATGTGACGGTAATAACCAGGAAACCAGCTCCACTCTCGTTTAAAGCTGACACCTGTTCGCTGATTGAGGAAAGGTATCAAATTTCGAGACTGGCCTTAGAAAGAATCGTACGCGATTTCTGCTCAGGTTTTAGCTTCTGAATAACAAATCAAGTTTGCGTGCCATCCCCCGACCTCTCATTGGCCTATAAAGATACAGAAAAGCCTGTACAAAATTTTCATATCGGACTCCAAATGTCGCTTCACTGCAAGCATTGTTCTCTTCATATTCATGCCTTCCCAGATCTAAACCACTGAACATCATATATCCGTGTTCATGTACAGATTCTAACAGTCCGCAGTTTTGTGCTCGTTGGTGTTAAGAACTGACCATTCAGAAGTTTGTTTTATTCGTTTCCTTCTTCTTTGGCTGTAAAGCTTGATTTGATCCAGGGCCTCATATGTGGCACTCTTAATATTTCTTAAATTTCCTTTAAGAGATATGGTAGCACTTTTAGCTGGGGCACTGCTTCTTTTAAATTTCATGTCCGTTAGCGGATTCAGGTAAAGGGGTTCAGTGCGAGGTTTGAGGCATTCGCAGCCATGGTGTTGTGATGTCGGTTATTCTGGGAAATGGTGTGATGGGGCACTGGGTGACGGGTGCTCGACGTTACGAGAGCGTGGTTTTCTTATCTCCAAGGGCGAAATATTCATGGATAATAGATATTTCGATTCTTGAGGATGAGACCGCTACACTGTCTCGAAACGTCGGACACCAGTACAGAGTACACGGTAACAATAAAATTGTATTATTACCATGTACTCTGTACTTTATCTCCGATAATTCGGATTAAAAAGAATATCGAGTCTTCATTTTAACTGTATATATACCTAATGATTGTGGTTTAAAACAAAAACCGTGTAACGTAATAGAGAGTAGTTAATTGACTTCACATTGATGTGCTGCCTGTTTCTTAGATTTTACTATAAATCAGGTTTGGTGTATGCAAGAAGATATTTGCACTTCTTGATGCTTTGGTACCTATACCACTTCATGTCGCCTGAAGACGATGGCATGTCCACTGAAACATGTAGGGATAATGTCAGCATAAATATAACTTTGTGACTTTTGTGCGTAATTGTTGGTTGGTTCTAATTAACTTGTAATAAGCACGGTGTGCAACATATAGGCCTAACTACTAGGGTTAAAAGTCAAAACGTTTACTTGTTACGGATTATGTAGCACCTTGTATCCGGACCGACTCTGTGCCTCATCTGATGGATTTCGAGCGCTCCTTCTGGGGGGGGGGGGGGTAAAGGGGCTGGAACGTGAAGCTGATCGTTTATCTACGTCAAATACCGAGGTCAAGAATGCCCAGAGCTTTACCTGTATGTCCCATACGTCTTTACGTCATGGTTCTTACGTGCAAGTATGGACTTGCT
Organism: Coptotermes formosanus; assembly: GCA_013340265.1. Lineage (NCBI taxonomy): Eukaryota > Metazoa > Arthropoda > Insecta > Blattodea > Rhinotermitidae > Coptotermes > Coptotermes formosanus. The sequence goes on along the minus strand of BLKM01001294.1, from coordinate 4,103,664 downwards.
GATCTAGTCACGTGCCAAGGCCCGTAACACTTCCTGCATCGAATAATGGCGTCGAACCATGACAGCCATGTGCCAGTTATGCATGCAGTAGCAGTTCGTATCTGGCGATGACGATGATGGCGTTTCCATAGCGATTAAATGAGTCACAGCCCTGGAACAGTGCGTCACGAAGTGGATCAACGCTGTTGTCATCTTGCACTGGTAAGTGACACAACTACCAAACAGAAATAGGGTTGGTAGAGGACGCTACCAGCAAATGGCTGTTCAAGAATAAATACGTCACATCGCCGTCCCATAAAGAAGATAACTGGAAACTAGCATAAATGAATTCTGGGGGATGGTTTAACCTTTTAAAGCCTAGCGGTAACTTTACGTACCACCAGCTTTAACATTCAGAAATTTTACATGGTGCTCACATTGCGTGTATGTGTTTTGTACGGATCTCAGAACAAACAGCAACTTTTGCCTTATAAAACATTAAGAGATTGGTTTTAATAACCGAAGTGGAGAGTGTTTACAGCGCGGTACGCACTGAGTCCTTATATAAAACAGACTCGCTTCCTCTTTAAAGGGTTAACGACTGACTGGACTACATGTGCGTTAGACTGCACAGTAACTGGGTGAAATGCGGTGCCGTATCGAATGTAGTAAACAGTGAATGTAAACAAAATAATATACAAACATATATACACATACATATATATACCAGGCTGATCCCAGTGGCCAGCAGTCTCAGGCGTGGTTCTGCGGTCATTCGCTAGCTGGGATTGTGAGTTCGAATCCCGCCGGGGGCATGGATGTCTGTCTCTTGTGAGTGTTGTGTGTTGGTCAGGTACAGGTCTGTGCGTCGGACTGATCGCGTGTCCAGAGGAGTCCTACCAAATGTGATGTGTCTGAGTGTGATCGTGAAACCTCAGTAATGAGAAGGCCCTGGCCCATTAGGGGCTGTTGTGCCATCGAACAAAAATATATCTCAGTTGCAAAAGCTCTTTAAAGAAAAGTTCCAGATCTAAGGCGTTCTACAACCGCCAGTCTGTCCATCTCGGCGTCGAACTCCAATCAACATCATCTTAAGTGATGGGTCTGACAATTGCAGTCAAAGTCGCTTTGGGGCGTCTTCTCTGAAGACAGGACGGATAAAGACAAACACTAACCTGAATTATATACAGAGATTTAGTCCATAACGACAGAAAACACTACGTCTCCTGTATAAAATACGGTGTGTTAATACTGTTAGAGCAAAATAATTGCTCTTTGTTCTAAGATCTACACAAAGCATAGAAATACACTCTGTACAATTGTTGTAGGTTCAACGTGGTGGTATATAACGTAACCACTGGTCTATAAACGCATAAATTCAGGGGTTAGGATCTACACAACCGGAGCTTGAAGCTGGGCCACTCCGTTTAGTGCCGCGCTAAAGGATACATGAACTGTACGTTTGTTCCTGCAGTGTGCCTTCGTCTCGTGGTACTCAACAAACATCAGAAACGACTGTGCCTCTTACAGTGAGGGGTGGTCACAACTTGCCTGCTTCTAAACACCTACTGCTTTTTAAAATTTTTGGACCCAAGATGGGTGAATTAAGAAGAAATAATTTAGGAATTATACAAGACATTTAATGTTACAAGGCAGCGACATCTGGAAACCTTCGATTGGCCGGACATGTGTATATGAACGAACTACGTAAGTCCATGGGGTAGAGTTCCTTTGCTAGTCCAGAAATTCCCTATTTTATGGAAGCCGAAAGTTCATTACCGCACTTACTGCCGCCCTATCCTTATCCGGATCAGCCCAGTTCACATCATTCCACCCTATTTCCTGAAGACCCAGTTTAATATTGTCATCCCCTTCCAGCCCTAGTTCTTACAAGTAGTCTCCATTCCTAAGGTTTCCCCATTAAACCCTGTATGCGGCTCCATGAGGATACGAAACGGACTTTAAATGAAGTCAGGTGTTGGTGCAGTGCACTAATTATCAGCATTCGTTACAGTAATATATAGAGTTATTATACAGGCGAAACTGTGCTTAATCAGGTGTCACGATATGGTGATGTATGGAGGAGAGGAGGTATAACTCCGCACATTATTAACCGTGTCACTGATGGAGCCGCTCGGTCAGCTTCACGCCCAGCCGTGTGTACCACTTGTGGCAGCAACCCACTGGTATTCACTGCGTGGCGGCTGAGATAGCACAATTGGTATAGCGACTCGCTACGTCATGGGCAGTTCCGGTTTCGAACCCCGGTGCATGCAAGATATTGTGTCTTACACTGCAGCCCAAACCTGCCCTGGGTCCCACCCAGCCTCCTGTATATTTCGTACCGAATCTCTTTCCAGGGGTAAAGAGGCTGGGGCGTGGCATTGACCACCCACCACCGTCTAGTGCCGCGGTAAACGTGGGTGCCTCCAGTGGTATGTCAGGGGTGACCTTCACTATTACTCACTGGATGAGTAGACACTGGAGCCAGTTCTGGCACTGTGCAAAACAGAGGATTTATTGTTCTTGTCTTCAGTCGCCCTCCGATTCTTCTCGTCACCCAGCCCACAGCCCGGTCGCTTTACCGACCGAGCAGTCGTGGCTCCTAAAGGAACATTAGTTAACAGAAAATGACGATGACGACGACGACGACGACGATAGGCGGTAGCAATGCGGTGAATGTTGCTCACTTGTTTAGCTTTTGGGGACTTATTGATCCAAAGCCAAAGCACAAGCATCTTCGCTAGCTTTTCCCCATCCCATCCTGCTGTCCGACCGCTTCCCCACTTTTCCTTACAGCCATGACAAAACACAGGCAGAGCTATACGCACCGCGGCATTGTTCTCCCAAAACAGTTTATAAGATTTGCTCCTTCTCTTCGAAGCTTGAGTTAGTACAAGTAAAGGTGAAGTTCCACGCACCTCCATGTACAGCTTAAGTTAAGAATGAATGGAGCTGTACCTCTACTCCCTGTATATGCCTCATGTCTTGGACAGGGAAGAGCACCTTACTTTAAAGGTCAAGGTCTCCCTGTTGGCGCTATGACGGCGTCGTGTTGAGCGGAGGTATACTGACACTCATTTTTAAACCTGGCACTACAGGGAGGTGAATCGACACCTTTGCCTTCCGGCCGCTTTACTCCGGGGAAACAAGTGTGTCCAGTTAATTCCTACCTCACGAAAATATCTCGTCCCCGCCACAAAGACCGACAGAATAGTGTTGTCCGGGAAATGATGGTTGCTTATTCTGAGAATCTTATGAAACATATACTATGCTGTGTTGGAGAACTAAGGGGTTTCTTTAAAGTGGTAGAGGGTTTAAGACTGTAACTTACTGCACACACATTTCGACACACCGTTTGTTCTCCCACACTGTTTCCAAGTGGGGTTGCCTGCGAGAAGCAATATATGTCATACTGTGAGTCGTCACTTCATGTTTGAAGGATCTAGGGCATCAATTTATTATGAAGATTGCTTCTGTGCTTCTCTAAGATTTCGGTCCGTTTTCTATGTTCTTTAAGTCAAAAAAACTTTCTGACTTTCACTACATCTGGATATCATCAGACAGGTGAATTTAAATGTTCTCTATCAACTGCAGGTGTTGTGTTTAACCTAGAAGGGATATTCAATTAATCCTCCAAATTACGGTGCTAATTATCTGCTATAGTCTATATACCACGTGTCTTAAACCTGAAAATATACCTAAACGGCATTAGCTCTTAGTCCCTTTCATGGATATGCGGTAGGCACTGAGTTTTTGTATATTGCTTGAATGAACGTCCAGCTGCATAATGTTAAACACAGTAGCTTCTCTTGTAGCGTACGATACAAACTGCTGAAAATCGAGATATGCAAATCAGTATATTAATTTCCCCAGTAGTTCCCTTTACAAACAATATGTATATGGTACTTGACAGAGTTCTGGAAATAAGGCTGCATAGTGCCTACTTGAACGTTTTTTTAAAATTCAGTCAGAGTATGTTATTTTGGGTTATGACGCCCTGTTGTATGGTTGGAGGTTAGAAAATATCTTCAGCAGCCCTGCGGATGGGGCAGTGGACTCCTCCAAAGTGTTGGTAACCACATGTCAAAAGTGAGCATTTTATTTAAATGGTTAGATATGTTACAATAACGTAATTAGGTCCGTATGACACTTCAAAAGAAATAAACTTATAGCAACTTAACCCAAGTATTACAAATAATTTTAACTATCAAAATGTATTTTTAAAACAGTAGCCCTTAGAAAGACAACACATGATATCACAATCCGGAAAGCCACAAGGGTAAATATTTACAATCAAGAAACGTCAGATATTTTACGTTATCGGTAAGGTATGCGTTAAAAGAAATAGATGTCTTTCTGCAGTATAATGTCTCCACTATTCATTGAAGTCCTTGAGGTTTATGCCTTTATGCGTTATAACGCAGGTGTCTGCCAGTAATGAGTCTGTATTTAAAAAAATGAACGTGAATTCTAAAGGATGAGGGAACTCTATAAAACAAAAGCCTAAGCAAACTCTTTGAACTCAGAGTGTAACAGGCTTGCACGTATCCACTGGGGTACTATCACAAGCTGTTGAAGTCACGCTGCTGGATAATTTTATCTTTATGGAACACGGTACAATGTACCATGGCTTTTCTTTCAGGTTTATTTTCATTACGGAAATGACAAGACTGTTTTATCTACGTCCGAGAATCAAGAACTGTGTCACTGCTTTGCGCATGCTCCGAAATTCCAGAGATCAGGCACAGTGCACACACGCTTTAGGAGAATTCAGACCACGGGGCTTTTGTTTCCCCTGGGTAGAGATCAGAGAGAAATAGATAGTAGGCGACTCAAACACTGGATGAAATAAGCTTAATTTATAAAGATGTTTTAATCAATTCGCAGAAACATAACTCTACTGTTCTTATGTGGAATTTCCTATTGAACAGGGAATTATAGGCATGTACGTATAATGCGACAAGTTGGCAAGTGGGAATTGACAAATTAAACGAGACCAAGTAATTTGAAGATGGTTCTATCGACACATCGTATAGGATTTTAATCACTCAGCATACTGAAAGAACTAGATGTTTATTCTAAAGCGTTAGCAGTGGAATAGTGCTCTAGGTGGTGACGAGTTCAAAGTACATGAAGTTGTTCAAGCATTCTAGCGGTAAATTGGATATGAGGTTGAACTCTTAGAAGCGGTTTATGATACGAATTGATTTGCAAATTTAGCGAATGGAGATGATGATGATTACTACTACTACTACTACTACTACTACTACTACTACTACTGCTGTTACGCTGAAGTCCCTCGAGTTTTCAGAGAGTACGGGTCACTGACCAAGCACTTCTTATTCATTATTCTGCTAAAAGCTTTCTAACTACGCGGCACGTGTTAAGTGTTACTGCTTTCTGCATTAGAATATATAGACCAGGGGGAAGATCTTCCAGTTTAAAATTGTCGTATAATTTTTTGGGATAATATCCTCTGTGAATAAAATAGGGTGTGTTTTTCCTACTTGACCGATAAGCGCCGGCCTGACGCTCTATTTTGGTTTTATTGGACTTTCTAAAGGTTATTACCGGTGCGATCATTTGTCTAGCTTCCGTCGTCGACTGTTAAACCTCCCCGACACGCGGCGTACGACGCAACGCTGGAAGAGCATCGGGCGGATCTTTGGGGCCGGCGCTTATCGGTCAAGCAGGAAACAAAAACACCCTACCGTCGGTACCATACAGACCGTGTACTGTTGCCATATCCTTATTAGCTCTTCCTTAAAGTCTGTGTACTTCTGGAGCTTCTCCATTTTAGTGCTGTGGAGGGTGTGACTATTAGGAACTGCTTCGTCTGTTAAGTATGCTTCTTTGATGGCTGTGTCAACCTTAACTATAACTTATTATTATTATTATCATCATCATTATTATTTCTCCCTCGTGTTTGGTAAATACAGTTTTTAATTAAGATATTTTTGTTATTTCTGTTCTTACTACTACTACTAGTACTAGTACTACTACTACTGCTGCTACTATTGTTACTACTACTTCTACTAATGCTACTGCTGCTGCGGTTAAGGCACATGTTACGGCAATCCTTATCATAGAAAACTTCAACCGGACTAAGTGACGGTACGAATATCGCATTTTACAAATTCCTAGCATGTACTTTCCACTTTCTAAACAATTTATTAGACTCGGCCCTTCCTGCTTCTTAAATTCTGTCCGTAGCATCATGGTCTGACATTCTGCAATTAATATAATGTCCAAGAACCGAAATAAACGGAATGTACCCCGAAACAGTGAAGGGAATGAACGGGGGCAGAATTTTGATGGCGCTGCCGACTGTCGTTCCTCACATTTCTTAGTTTTCCTCAGTGAATACCGCGACAGCGCCATAAAATAGGCCACGATCTCTTCCCTTCCTGTCGTTGTGCACTCTTCATTCCGTATAATTTTATGTCTTTCGACTGTCTGTCCATCTATTTCTGTTGTGCAACAGACTAATACGGCCCACCCTATCATGTTTTTTAGAGGTGTTTCAGATTTTACCTGCTGCTTTTTCTACTACACCAATTCCACATAGTCTGCAGGTTCGTTTGAAACGTGGGCCCACGTGTTACCCGACGGACGTCTTCATAATCTCAATTGTGTGAGACTTCTTGGATGAGGGGCCCCAGTCACAAGGCAGTGGCAACACACAGCAACCGACACTTGCGTGCCGGAGGGGATTTAACCTCTGAACCTGGGGTTCGAACTTAGAGAACTTAGGCTCCTCAAAGAGGATGCGGTTCCGCTGATCAATTTTCAACCACGAATCAGTTGTATTTCAAGCAATAGCGTTGTATAGCTTAAGAATATATTTTACAGAGAGTAGCAAAGAATATTCCATCCATTTGGGGTCTCAGTTGATGGAATTACCACACATCAATGTTTGTATCGCCAAGATATCGCTGACATTAGATTAAGTGACAAATTATCCAGACAATACACTTAATTTGATATTATATAAATGGTGCTCGCGGCACGCCCTAGGTCTGCGGATCAGGAGTTAAACTGCTGCTGTATGTCCTCAGAGAACTGCAGTCAATAACAGTGCCATACGGGACCACGCATTGACCTCGACGGGGTCAGAGCTCCAGGTAGAACGATGACCACACCCTGACCTCAGCTGCCACGAAAGGTAGGGTGTGAGAGAAAGTTGTGGTGTTGGCCTTTGAGGGAGTCAGTGAGAAGGGAGTTGCTTCTCGGTGGTTGGAGAGGGTAGAAGACTTCTTGTTTCCACCCGTCTTGGAGATCATGCTATAAACATTCATTCTCGACTCTGTCTGTCTCTCTCACTTTCTCATCTTGTTTCTCCATCTCTTCTTACTCCTTCCTGGAGTATCTTAGCTTTCTCATCCCCACTCTCATACCCTGGATCATCCCTTCTCCCCTGACCGCACGCTACTGGCACTCTTTAAACCCACACACACTCACCCCTACGCTATTGCTGAAATGTGGCACGCTGTAGAAAGCTGCTTTTGATTTAAACACGTTCTTAGGGAAATAACTATCTCTGTGGTTCAGGGTGCGTCGACTGGATTTATCTGGCTAAGGATGGGGACAAGTGGCGGGCTGTTGTGGACACGGAAATGAACATTCGGCTTCCACAGAATGCGGCAAATGTCTTGACAAACTGAGAATCTATCAACTTCTTAAGAAGTTCTGTGTTTCATGGAGTTATTTAGTCAGTTAGTTGGGTGGTTTCATATGGTTCAGTGCATTTCTTGAACAATTTTTAATTCCTCTTGCAATCAAGCGATTTTGTAAATTTTAATACCGAACATCCCCTTTGGTGTGCAGATGCAAGAGTATATTTTCTCTTATTAATCACACAAGTGCTGGTCGTGACTCTGTGATTAATAAATGAAGCTATTCTTTGCTTTTATTGAACAGTGTACAAGGTAAATCTCCCTTAGATCACATTTTTAACCATTCGAGTCCAGTCCATACCATTAAAACAAGTTTCCTATGCTTATTTTAACATTTCAGTTCCCTCTACGCCTAGAACTACAAAGTTTTCTCTTTTCTCTTCCAATTTTCCGACTAACATTTTCTATTTCTCATTTCTGTCCGTGAGTGCTACACGTCCTGCTCATCTGCTCTTTTCTAATTTCCGAGGTGTTCATTTTGCCCATTTAGTACAGACATGATAAAGAAGGGTGCAGGTGTGTTTGTTACACATATACAGTAACTTTGAACTTCACTTTAATGTCTGATGACCATTATCTCTGCAAAACAAAACGTTCGCCGTTAATTAAAGCTTAAGAGTTTCACCTAACCTCCACGTTTGATTACAGGAGATTCGGCGCACTGAAATATCGAATCTTCAGGCAGGCAAAGAAGCTTCACCTGTGATGCTGTACAATTTCATCCTCCACGCCCCCTATTCCTAGTTGCGGTGTAATTCTTATACACACACACACGCGCGCGTTTTCTCTCCAGGCGCTTTGTTTTCGTACCATACGCACTAAGAATGCCAGTCCTGCTGTGTAACACAACTGGCCAGCATAAAGGGGAACGTCTATCTCTCCCTTCTGCGCCTTCTTCCTCTTTCTTCTACACAACTCGAGTCTTTAAATCGTTAGCTGTACCTTGTGCGCTGCTGGGCTGCGTTTTCGGGTCAAATCATTTTTTAACCCCTTCTCTAAAGAACCCGCTATAACCTTTGTGATATCGGATTCAGGTCCCCAGTTTTTTGCTGTGGTTTCTGTTAAAGAACACATCTCTTCTCCAGACAGGAAGGGGACATACACTGAACATTTAATCCTTTAAGGACTGAATATGACTTGAATTGTATTTAAAGTTTCAGATCGTACCGCGCAGTAATCACGTTGCCTCTCGGTTATAAGAACAAATCAGTTAATGCTGCATAGGGAAGTACTCGCTGTGTGTTGTGAGGGCCATATAAAACACATAATCCCTGTGGAGAGAACATAGAATGTTTTAATGTTACTTTCACACTTGGTGGTAGTACATTAAGTAACGAGTGGGCTTAAAGGGGTTAATAGTGATGACAGCGTGTACCATGAGTCAAGCTCCTCCTGTCTTGTATGAAAAATAGTTTCGTACAGTTTTGTATGATCGTGCGGGTTATTATAATGCATAAAACATCGTTACAGGAAGGGTTTTTTCCTGTCGTACACTTTCCGTATATTCAGCTCAGCGTTTTATAAAGCTGTTTATCCTATTGTTGCTAAGAAAGTTATAGTTTTTAAGGAATACAGTCAGGTGTACTGAACCTAATCCAGAATATCCAAACTGGCTGGTGATTTCCTCTCTGTTATTACAAGTAACTTACTTTGCAGTACATCAAACTGTGCCGTCAACTCGCCCACCCGTTGTTGTTTACCGTTTATATAAAGCGTTACGTCATGAATTACATGGCACAGTTTCTGTAGGTTTCGTAGAGTGCTTGTCCAACACACTGTTGGAAATCCAAAGAAACTAGAAAGTGCGTGTTTCCCCGGGATTGAATTTAATGATAACAAATGCTAGGTCAGTGTAATTTGGAGGCGAAAAGTTCTGTAACGTGTAAGAAAGGAAGAAACCCGTGCTTTCTATCAAATGGGTGTCACATGGTTTTGCTTATTACAAGCATCCTGTATGTCGATATGAAAACTGAGTTCTAAACCTTGTGCGTTCTGGAAAGGGAGCCCTGAAACTCTGCGGCATAAATGTGAGCATGTAATTATTTATTACAGAGAGAGTGCTCTGAGACACATTGTCTCAGTTTCATGCCGTTTGTCATGTGAACTCTGTTAGACACAGACATCGCGGTTTGTTGTTATAACACGTTTAATAATTGTTCATTCTTCATTCGTTCTTTGTTTATTTCTTTGTTTTTTGTTTCTGTGTTACTTTTCTCATTTTTCCGCTCTTTCTTGCTGTCTTTCGCCTTCCTCCTTTCTTCCTTTGTCTTTTCTCGTTCGTTTGCTTTTCATTTTTCTTCCCACTGATAGTTTCTTCTCCCGAGCAACTGCTACCGATAAGTTTCCAGTTTGTGGCTTCGTATGTTTTATTGCATAACTTTTAGGTTTAGAGTATATTTCAGGATTCTGTATCGTCTTATACGGGCCAATCAGATCTTTACTATGGATAATATATATTTTGTTGAACAAAAAATAATCATTGATTTCTAATTGGATATAATGTATTGGTCTGGCGTATTATTTTTTAAATATGCATTTTAATGTGTATTTTTTTAAATAGGTGTGTTCTCCCTCGTTAACCCCATTGCGTCCCCGCCGTACGCCCCAGTAACCAGCCTATCAGTGATCGAACGCTTCGACGCTGTCTCCACCCGCCCAGGACGCCAGGCGCCCTCTATTGGTCGCTCCTGCGCCGATTCTACTCCCAGTATTGGCGATCACCGATTTGATGAGAGAGTGAAAGAGAGAGTAAAAAACCGATGCCATCGTTCGTTCGGTTTCGCCGGGTCCCTCTTTTTGTTCACTCCCGCCAGCAGTCCGCCCTGTTTTTTATTCCTCCCTTTTTTCCGCCCGCGCTCTCGTTCTCTATACGTTCGATTTTTCTGGTGGTCGACGCCCGTCACGACGCCTCGGTCCGGCGCCGTGGCGTCAAGATACGCCTCCTACCCCTCTCTACTACCCCCAGCGCCCATATCCGATCAACTCATCCCACCCTCCCTTTATGGAACAAGTCTCCGCACACCCGACACGCTCTCTCCTAGATTGGTTTCCTTGCAGTATTAAATAATCTTTTCACTATTTTCCTCACAATATACAACGCTTTTAAACAATCTTACGCCAGGAAATATTTTAGACGGAAGAGCATTTCTAATGGTCCTTGCGCCCTTTTACAGTTCCCTTTAAGCGAGGACGTTACAAGTCTCATCCCTGACGCTGCTTCTTAAAGGCACACCAGCTCTGGTCACCCGCACGCTGGGGTTAGTGGTTGTTCAGTCACGCTTAAAGCACACATATGCCTTGTGTGACGTTTGGTCTCATTCCACATGGCCGTAATTCCCAGTTTTTGAGGGCTTCTAGTGGACCAGAGAACAAACAGGTTCTTATGGTATTGCTTATTCGTCGACGTCTACACGGTTCCGTACGTTTTTCATGTGATGTGGAATTACAGGTCCATTCTTAATGCTTCATTGCAAACGATTCGGTTTAAAGCTGCCATTCATTATTACGGGCATGAAGTACTAGCCCAGAATTTTCCCGGAGAGACTCAGAAAGGGTAAAAAGCCCTCAGTCAGGTAAGTCGGTGGTATGAGTCCCAGAGTTTAAAACCCCCTCAAATATAAAAATAACCCACGCAAATTCATTAAGCGTGTAGGCGACTGAATGTCCAGAGGTTCCAGACACGCGACCCTGTGTAAAATGCGACCGTCTTCAGCATGTTTATTTAAGATCGGTACTCGCTCAGCCGGCCAAAAACAATGCCTCGCCCTTTATGGAACCGGGAATTTAATTTCTGTTTTGGCAAAGCCCCGTTACCGGACCATGTCCTAGGTCAGTTTTATCCATTCCAAATTTTCATACCTTTTTTTAAAGATGTGTTTTAATATTAATCTGCTATCGATGCCTACTACATTAAAGTATAGTCTGTCCCTTTAGATTTTCCAGTAAACCTTTGTGTGCATTTTTTAGGCGCGTTCGCAGAATTGCAAAGAGCGACTATTGGCTTCGTCATGTCGATGTGTCTGTTCGTCCGCCCGACCGTCTGTCCGCCCTTCCGTTAACGGGTACTTTACATGAAGACCTATGTACATTTATGATAACATCTCGCTCAATTCTTCTTAGAATGAGAAATGTTTCACACAAACACTATACAGAAAATCAAACCACACAGTTTATGTTCAATAACTTTTTTCCGAAAGTCTTGCCTGTATGAGATAATGTGGAAGAATGTGGTAGGCAGACAGGCCACAGATGACAATATAAAATGGCGCATGCGCTTTGCATGCTGCGTAACTAAGGCTGCAGGCACGCTCTCAGAATGTATACCTTACATTTACTGGTTTTCCACAACAACCGTGGTTACGCGAAGACGCATCAGTCTTACGTTGTACACACACTGCCCGCCTGTTTCGTCTTTTCATGCTGAGTGTGCTGTTTCAACGTTCTAATTTGATCTTACTAATAAAATTGCGTAATATTATATTCTGTTAATGTCTTATTTCGTCTAAATATAATCCTACTGCTGACTTCTTCAATGGAGTACAGTATTTCTCGAGAACCCAGTAATTTTCTTGTCCTTTGTTTAACACCAAAGGTTCGTTCCCATGTTTTACAAGGACCCATCACTAGTCCGTACCCTGAGCCACACTAATCTAATCTGTGTCATCATACCTTGATTCATTTTAATATTACCCTTCCATCGGGACGTATCTATTCCAAGTGACCTTTCAGATTTTATAACTTACTGCATAAATTTCTCAAAATATAAATTTTATTTTTGCGAATTTACGACTGCTTTTTTTACAAAAACCGCCGTGTAGAAATTCTTAACCTTAAAAGTGAGTAGTGTAGTGAATTAAAAAAAGTATAAATATTTGGTGCGTAGACAGGGACCAAAGACACGAGACTGACAGCGTGACTTCCGTGACAGAATTTTTAATAATTTGTCCAAAATTACAGTGACTTGTTTCGTGCACTTAATTTGTACATTACTCATATAGACCTTCGCGTTTCATCACCTTTCTTCAAACTCACCCTAACAATACACGCGCGCCTTTCGTGCCTTCTGCATCTCATTGCAACCCTCGACTTTAAATCTTAACACCAATTTTCAGCAAACGTTTCCCTTAAGCTGTTTGCTTACTTGACACAAATTCTCCACAGCACACACATCCCACACATTTATTTTACTTTCTGCAGCCCCAGACTTCACCTCTTCCACCCCCCCCACCCCCACATTTGCTCTTGTAACGATATTTCTTCCAAATAAAAAAGCTCTCCAAAAACACTTTTTAAAATTTTTCTCCCGTTGTCTTTGGTATGTTTAGAAGGAAAAGCATCACGATAATTTATTCGTGCTGAAAAATAAACGAAGAAGGGAGACAAGAAAGGGAATGTCATCTTTGCATTTTGTCCCGCTGTATAACTACAAGCACATATACAAATCTATGGGAATTTTTCCCACGATAGGCTTTACTTTCAGAATAAGTCCATATCTCTTCGACTGCTTTCCGCTTTTTATAAGAAAACTAAAAGGAAAAGGGTTTATTCTGCCATTTCTTACAGCAGAAATATATATATTACTTCTGTATTCTTTCCTACTTTAACATGGCTTCCATCCCACTCCCATCACACTTCTTTCTTTTACCCTTCTCAGACATAAGACGCTATAATTTACATTTTATTTTTTGCTTTGTTGTTTTCTATATTTATTTCTTATATTCCTTGTGTCTTTTTCGCTCCTATTTCTTAGTATGGATGTGATATCTGGGGGCGCCGCCCCCCCCCCCCCCGCTCTGCAAACACACAGAGCTGTAAACTTCAGTTGCAACATAATGCTGAACACAACCACTAGGCTAATAGTTACGATTGGTGGTACGCCTAGAGTGCAGAAAACAAGACAGTCTTCTTGTTAGGAGGTGGGGAAAGTGGCCGTGGAAAGATCTGAATACACCGTAGCTAGCTGGGGTGAATGAAATTGTCAGGCTGGAACAGAAGATAGTTAAACATATTTTTCAAATGACTTTTGTTGTGTTTCGATGTACTTTTCGCAAAGATAGCAGCATGTTGTGATTTTGATGACGCGATCAGGTGTCAATAAAACTGGTGGAATACTCAAGACGTTATAAATGAGAGTACAGTACTAGGGGAATTCAGCTGACTACATTCTGTGGTTGTTGTTTCTGATGTTAACTGAATTTGTAAGTTTTTCCTTGAAAGAGACGATAATTACTCGTTCTGAACAGGCCTGTGTGTCGAAGTGAGCAAGATCTGAGGTGTTGTTGATTCAACTGTCCGGCAATGGTAGGCTGTGTCGGCAGGACCTGGCACTCAGGCGAAGTGAAATTCATATCGTACTGACTTTAGAACAATTAATCTGATTTGAGTTATTTGTTTTAATTTTGACAAATTCGCATTCTGGGGGCATAAGCACGGTTATAGTAAAAACTGCACTTTTTTACCTCATTTGCCATCTGAGAAAATGCAAGAAGTACAACTCTTCTCAGTGAATCTCTGTGGTTATAAATTTTCAGATTACATAACAAGACCATAAATAATGCAATCTGTTATTTTGTATTGGAACTTCCGTTGTTACTTATGTGGATTAGCAGAGGCAGTACAAGGAGATAGGGAAGGGCAGTTTTAAGGCAGTTATCGGATAGCCTTCTATTTATATGCTAACAAATCCAAAATGCTTATTTACGTTAATGTACACGTGTGATACGAAATGTGGGATCATTAAGGCCGTATAAGTGCTTTATATCACCTCCTTAAAGGCAATACTTTACAACTAATAGGGAGAGACTAGTCTGCCGTTTAAACCTCTACATCTTCGGTCATATTTGCGTGACAGTAGCCCAGCCGTCTCTTCTGGACAAGACCGGTTTTCTTATTCCTGGGCTTAAGATTTCGGATCATTTACTGGTCTCTTTTCATATTGCATTTACAACTTACTGATCCAGGGGTGCACAAATCCCTGGCGCCAGGTTGCCCGGACGACAAAATTTCGTACGGTGGCTCATAATATTCGTGTGCCTACAGTGTGGAACTTCCTTCATGTCACCCATCTCGTACCTGTAATTTTGAAGTGGTCCCTAGATATCTGGAAAATTTGTGCACTTGGACTGACCGTCCTGTCTTCTCTTTGAATGGGACTAAGGTGAATATTAAAGAGGCTAAGGACCGAACGTGCGTGCAGGATAATTATGGTGGTGGTGGTGGTGGTGGTGGTGATGGTGGTAATGTATCCCTCCGAAAGCTCCTAGACAACAGGAAGTGAAGAATATAATGGAATAAGTGGAAGAATTAATATTCTTGAAAGCTTTAAGGTCACGTTATAAATTGTCCGCAGAAGAGAAACTTCAGAGAAGTTCAAGGCTCAAGTCGGAATGAAACTAGAAGAAGTAGAGAATATCTCTTTTAGAATATCCACGGTATTATATTAGAAATTATCCAAAGAAGAAACGCTAAACGACCAGATGAAATCAAACCTGCAATGAGGGAGTGGCTAGAAGAAGATGAGTTTTAGTTTCGGAAACTAAACAGTGCCCACATTCTAAATTATCTATTGTGGAAGGCCTTTAAAGAAACTGAGACTCGAATCGGGGTGTACCAGGAAGGAAATTAAGAGGTCTCAGCCTCGGTAGAATCCATTCTCAGAGTGCCAGAGGCCATTTGTCAAATCTCGTAAAGAATTAAGTAAACAAAACAACTTTAAGCGGCATGAATATTTGTCAAATAAATTTTGAACTTTAAGAATAAAACCGTTGATAAAAATGTATAATAGTTAGGGTTCCACAGAAAGCGGATGGCAATAACGACAATTTCTCGTGGTGTGTACCGAATTAATTTCAGAAGTTGATAATGGGCACTGGGGAATGGATATAGGATGCGCAAGTTATACCAATGGGAAGGGAGCTGCACTAGAACGCTAAGAGGACATTTTACACTTCGAGGAAAAGGAATTAGGAAAATATGGATGATAGGGATTTTCGTACGAGATATGGCAAGGGAGATTTCTACATATTTTCGCGTGCCCCCCCCCCCCCCCCCCACGCATAGGCAGGCCAGCTTCTCTGCTGCATCTACTGCCACAACTACGACATAAAAGCTACGGGTGCTAAAAGTAATTAAACATTAAAGAGAAAACATAGATTCTATATGCGGAATTGCTGGCCATCTTTCTTATGTATGCATATCCAGGGCTGTACATCTTCTTTGGCCTAGTTCAGACAATGTTCTGTGTACCTTAACTGTGTTGTCATCTACAGACAATCCTGAGAACTTCGACCTTCTGGAGCCGTAAGGTGGTCCAGGCGTGTGTAGGGATTGCTTTACCTTTTTCTTTACAGACAACAACTGTCTGATTTTCCTCAGTGTACAGGTAGGTACCTTACAGTGAATACCATTCAAGAAGTCATACGCTACCCAAAGCCACACGCCACCCAAATTTACCTCCCCCCTCCCCCAAAAAGAAATTATGCCACCAAAAATCGATGTCTTAAGTTTAATGTACCTGCTTCCTATTTTTGTGGTTCCAGGTTCGATTCTCGGTTGGAAGACGTGTTTTCTTGAGGCTTCTCTCCTTTCTTTTACTAGTCGGATGATAAAATACTGAAATAAGCCACTAGCACCTGCCTTGTAATACCTATTCTCCATTCGTTATCACGTTCACACTTCACACAGTAGGAGTTCTGTAGCTGTAATAGTGTTCTCAAACAACAATCAGTAAACCGTCAGCTAGAAATTCATAATGAACTGTTGACAACCGTCATCTCCAGAAGAAAATATTGTAGATCGGTTTATTTATCAACACGTAAAGTGATACAGGCTACTGTTCTTTTTATGTGGAATTCATCCTGTTTAGGTGTATCAAATGTTGGCAATTTGTGAGATCTCACATATATATGTGTATATTTATGCGCATTTTGTTTTGGGATTTTAAAATCGTGTTTGTAAATGACTTAAGGCGATCAGCACGACCGAAACATATAGCATCTATTGACGAAACTAATAAAATTTGTTGTGCTTGCCGGTAATACATGTGTCAGTATTTGATGTACTATTCTGTTTGTGGCTTATACATCATGATTTTATCTAATTGATGAACTAACCACGTGAAACAATGTATTTATACGCTGATAGTCGCGAAACTTGTCACTAGAGTGCCGTCTTTTTGGCGATCTTTGTGTAAGTACGGTGTTCACAAGAGTTTACCTGTGAACACCATGCCAAGACAACAGAATGTGTGGTTCGTTGACTTCAAAACCCCATCTTCTTAAACCCAAGTATAATATGTTGGCATCCCAAAAGTGAATAGAGATACGCGCTACTAACAAGCATACCATTAGCTGCGCAGGCGCGTGGAGTGGGTAGCGCATGCGTAGTGTGCATTATTTTCGGGATCACCCTTGCATTTTCCTCACATATACCTCGGCAGTGGTATTTTTGAAACTTCGAGGCTAACATTTTTCCTTAATTTCTTATGTTATGCGTGCTATATATCCCGCCTGTTATCTTCCTGCCTTTGGTCACCATAATAATAGTAACGTGTGTATGATGTATAGTACAACGTATGAAGCTGATTCCTTACGTAATTTTTTCCTTCTTTCTGTGCTTCCGGTATTATAGGATCAAATATTCTCCTCGACACACTTTGCCCAAACACCTTGTGTATCTCTTCCTCCCTTAGAGTCACAGACTACTCCAACAGTGGGCACAGAAACTTTGCCGTCTAACGTCACGTAACTAGTATTTTTCAGATTTTAAACCCAACGGAAAACCCATTTTTATGGTCATCCCTGGCACTAAATATAATTTTTCTCGTTCTTTTTTTCTCCAGATGTGATATATGGTAATGGGTAGGAAGTATAAGGAGCTGCTGAGGGTTGTGAGAGAGGGGTGGAGAGCGTACACTTCAAGGGGTGTGAGTTCGTTTTAATTTGAGAGATAGTACGGCAAAGTATTAATTTTCTGGAAGCACGACGATGGCATGGTATCTATTGGATGCAAGGCTGCTACCAGAGTCACACTCTTCCTGTCTCACTCTCTCTCCTTCAAAGCTCGCCGCGAGAATGATTACGTTAAGTCAACAACGGCTTAAGTCCACTGGTTCAAGCCGTTAATTCTGTTCAGTACAGACATTTGGCAACAAAATACTTAGTGGTTCGCGTAATAAACACAATTCCAGATCATTACCAAAACAGTAACATCATATCGACATGCATATCAGATAAGGAAACAAGAAATCCTTCTCCTTTGAGTTGGCTAATATGGATAATGTGTCCTAACAAATACGAATTAGACTGAAAAATTTATGATTTGTGAAACGTGAGAAGGGCACATAATAAACGTTCCATAAATTTGTATCTGTATAGTTATAAATATGCTGTGTTTAAGAAAGCATTTCAAAAGGTTCTACCTGCATAATTTTATGCCACAAATGTAGTGAAGTATCAGCAGTAGAAAGGTTCAGTTTTGGATGTAACAATGTACCAAGTTTTGGAAGGGAGTTTTGAGGATCATTTATTGGAAAATCTTAAGTGAAACAGAAAAAGCGGGATGATACCTACTTACACCTCCGTAGTTATTTTTGGTCGTGCATGGAAATTTATGGTACAAAATTCAGGCGCCTTTCTAAATTTGATATAATTCTATGCAAAATCGACAGTGAAGAACCAGTTCTATCAACTTGTGCAGTCCACAGAATTGCCCAGAATATACCTACAGTGGGCCTGTCTCCAGACATAGCGACACAATGAAGTATGTTTCGACTTAAAAAAGACTTTCAACAAGGAAGGCATTGCCAGCAGTCAAGGACAGTTACTCGTAGTTCAGTTTCGGTTTGTTTGTTGGCGCGCTTAGTAACGTCGAATGCGAGGCTCGGTAATGAAAAATAAATTGGCAGGAATGTGTAAGGAAGCGGGCTTGGCTCAGTTCAATATAATATCCAGGCATTTTCCTGAAGGGACTGGAGAAAATCATGGAAGTGGCTGTCTGGATGGTCGATATATCTCCTGAGATTCCAACCGGCCGATTCCTAATGTAAGTCAGAAACGTGAGCACTTAAGCTAACTTGAACACTTCCAGTTACATTTCATTTTCTGCCTTGTTTCTTTACGGCTGACAAGAGGGGAGCTAGCTATCGCTGTTTACTGCATTTGTCATAAATTGACAGGAACCTTACGTGGAATAGGCTTTTGTGGGCCGCCTTGGAAAACTAACTGCCATTTATAATTTTGTATCTACGGTAAATCGATTTCAGAAACATAAATAGTGGATTGTGTCAATGGGAAATTGAGTTTCTAACATGGATAAAATATTGTATCCATGGGAAGTTCAGTTCCGTACGTGGATAAAATATTTTATCTGTGGGAAATCGATTTGTGAAACACGAATAAAAGATTGTGTCCATGGAAAATGGAATTTCGAAACACGGATAAAATATTCTGTCTATCGGATATCGATTTTCGAAACATGAATAACATGTTGTGTCTGTGGGATATCCATTTTCGAAACGCAAATAATATATAGGATATATATGCAAAATCGGTTTCCGAAATATGAATAAAATAATTTACGAACGTTTTGTATACGGCTTGATTTTAACTTTGTGGCTTCCCATTTAACTTACAGAAGTAAGGGTATGGAACATATATCACTGTTGACGCCACAGGGATTATTTTGATTGGTAGAATGGTGTACCAGAATGAATTTATTTATTCACGAAAAGCTAAAAGTTGTGATTGCACGCTTGGAGTGTGTTTGTGAAGCCAGAAGAGAATAAGGGGGAGATATTGTTATTCCAAGAAGTACTATCGTGTCTGTGCAGGTTTGTTTCCCCTCTTTCTGTCTTTCTCCTGCTGAACTTCTGGTATAAAACGTAACATATGTCCCGAATAAGCCGCAATAAAGTGCAACACTAAATCTTACAATGATCTCATGCTATTACAAGTTTGCATAAAATTTATTTGCATTGCTTTCAGGACAGATGCTTCGAAACTTTGTCGCAGTAACATATGTTACACTTTTGTTTTGAATCGTTGTGTGCTTCAACGTATAGCCTTAATAAACAGAAGCCGTTGTATATGGATGTCTAAGATTATGCTTTTCTTACGAATGACGTGCAGGATGACTTAAAAAATTACTCCTTGAAAAGATATTGAATTTTTTGACATGACCTTTAAATGCCCTGCTGAACACTAATTCAGTTTATTTATATATCTTTAAACATGTTCAAACCCCGCAGAGCAGAGTTCAGGAGAAACCAGCGCAATGCAGGTTCTTGAAGGTGGCTGTCTTGAAGTTGTGAAGATGCCCGCTAATCAATCCAAAAACTTTCTTTAAAAGTAATGCGCCTGTGTTGCAGTCACAAAGTACCAAATTAGAGCCTTGGCTGTACGTCCTATTGTCCCGGATGTGGTGTATTCATGGATTTTATCAACCCCCATACAAGTGCTTGAAACAGTCCCTGGACCCCTCCTCCCACTTCGTATCCTTTCATTCTTTATACATCCGTATCGTCTCATTCAAATCTCCGCCAATGTTAGAGGCGATAGGGTGTGAACCTAATTTAACATCAAACAAAACCGTCTCAAATTGTATCACTTTCACCTAAAGACAGGCCTGTCTCTTGGCCCGAGGAAATGTTGACTGTGATGGGTAATTTTGAATTTCAAATCTAACAGGTTGGGGTAGCCGCAATATTCTGGATTTGTATTCAGGATGAGCTTGTCGATTGGAATCTTGGCTGGGCTAATGGCTATCATGAGGAGTAATTAGTGGTTTTCCTCAGTCTCAAGGCAAATACATGGATGGTACCTCAGACAGACAATACTCGCTGCTTCTCAGACTTTGTATGCTCACTGTTATGCCCACCTTCCAGTTACATTTCTTCTTTGGATATGATATCTGCAGTTAATGCATCATCGTTAAATATGGCTAAATAAGAGTCAATGCTCCAGCCAGAAGCCAGTTTTCTTTTACTTAAATAACGAGTTAACGGGTTATAATAGTGGGAAAGGGATTTAAAACTTGAAGATACATTTTTCCCTAAAGTATTTCGTATATGAGAATATGCTACAAATAAATATGCGTCATCACAAGTGTTTGTTACTCTACACCGTTATTCATTACTGCTAAAGCTTTATGCACTGAATGGTTACAAACCGACGAAATAGCGATAAATATGGATCGCTTTATGCATTATAAAACCTGGTAAGATCGCGTAGCAGCCAGATCACGAACACAGAAGCCTAGAATACAGGACAGGCAAAATGAATTCATGGAAGTCAAGATAAGTAAATATTAACTGCAATACTGTGATGCTTTCATTGTTCTCATTTAATTATGTACCGATACAGACCAGGCAGTACAGTGACTAGGCTACAGGCTGGACGGCCGGGGAAATGGGGTTCGATTCCTGGCAGGGGAAAGAAGTTTCTCTCTTCTCCACAGTGTTCACACCTGCTCTGGACTTTACCAAAGATGAGTGCCCAATGAGTAACGGAGGGCGTTTTTGATGTTTTCTACAATTTCACTAGATACACACCGTTCTGTCTTCAGAATAGCTATTGTTAAAAGACACTTATTGTAAATAAACTTCATTGTCCATCACAAAGCAAGACAAATCCTTGAACACACATCATGGGTAGTGATTTAAAGGCAGTTTTATCGTCAGCAGCCATGAAGTGTCGAGCCGGAAGTATTTGTTTGCTTTGTTTCACAAAGGGTTCAGAATTAATTGAAAGCAAATTAAGTCTCCAAAGCATGATGTTTAGTTCGAAAACGACTGTTACGGCTCCGTCGTTATGTTGAGTCGGTACTAAAATCAGCCAGTTGCAGTGGCCGTTTGGCCTGAAGCATCTGACGTCTTTACCTCCTTAATGCTGGAATCATGGCCTCCAATTAAGTTTTAGTGAAGGATTTTTTCTGCGTTTGGTGTTTTTGTGTTTGTGTTGCCTCGTGTAGGTATCGCCTAGTGCAGAGATGAAACCTTGCCGCTAGCAGTCGTAGTCGTAGTACTGAACACACACAAACTCGGAAAAAGGGACTTGGTTGGTTGGTTGGTTGGTTGGTTGGTTGGTTAGTTAGTTAGTTAGTTAGTTTGTTTGTTTGTTTGTTTGTTAGTCGTTACATGACGAACGAACGTTAGCTCCAACAGACAGGAATTAAAGCAGAATATAGCCTTCTGAATTGCACATTTCAATGACTGTATAGTTGTGATGGCTACTCGGTTGGATACATTAATGAGTGGTGTTACTACAGCATGGCCTTTCACGTATTGTGTCAACAATGTGTAACTATTAACCAGGTTAAGACACCGCGTGCATGAAAAGTTCGCAGAAAAATGTATGTTGGTCTACAGATGCTAACATGTCACTGACACCCTGTCACGCGACACGCTGCGGTATGTTGTTCATTTCCGTGCATTTGATAGTTTAGCAAAATACATGAGATGTTTCTTACACCGTGTTTTAGGTGCTGATAGTGGAAATATTAAGACTGCTTAATCACATTTAGACCCACTATTGGGCAGAAATCTGAATTTCTTAAAAGTACGTAAATATGTATACTCCATTTATGTCAGTATAGACACTACTTTTTAACTTACAACATGACTGAATTGTCAAGAATACCTGAACATCGCCGCGGGTCGGACTGCTACTTCTGTCTTTCGCATCTTGCTCGTTGCCATAGCTTGGTCACCCCTTGTGTCTACAGACGATTTATGGTGTTTAGGCTTATCGATATTGTCTTGTTCTTTATATTAACACAATTGCCGTGTATGTAATAGTGTATTATTTAGTTTGTTGAGTCGCAAAGGCTGTGCCTGCTAACACCGGGTCGTCGGCAGTACACATACCTTATCTTATCTTTGTGTCCTATATTATTTACATATTGTATTTTAACTCTAAGCGTTCATATCTTCGATAGAATTTGCTCTATTTGTACACCTTTGTATACATGCTCTCTGATTATGGCGTATTAGAGGCCCAAACATGTAGGAGGGACATCATGAATGACAAGTGATTGTTTATTAGTGATCGTGGAACTTGTTGGGTTAAATACTATATATTTACAGTACGCTGTGTAATCTATAATTCGTCGGCCCGTATGTCCAGTATCTCTTCATTATCATGCTCGTCAACATTTTCACTCTGTATCTAAACATATTACCAGAATTAATACATCAACCAACTTATGCACTTAATAAAATACATTCAAGAGCAGGTATGAAACTGCTACATGTTTCGGCACCAAGATGCCATCATCAGGGAGTTACTCAGAACAAAGGAGTACAAGCCAAACACGCCTGTTGGGCTTGTACTCCTCTGTGCTGAGTAACTTCTGATGATGGCAGCCCGGTAGGGAAACAAGTAGGAGTTCCTTGCTTGTTCTTGGATGTATTTTGTGAAGTGCTTAAGTTGGTTGATGTATTAATTGTAAGAATATGCACGGTATGAATAACAAAATATTACCCGAAAATCCGTTTCAATTTTCAACATTTTATTATATTTCCACATTCCCCCCCCATCAGTTTATGTATGAGATGCTTCTATCTGAATCAGCGTACTTTAAGTCGTTGCAGCACTGAAAAGCCAGACAAACTGAGGTTGTTTTCTCGTCCTTCCACAGTCTATCTTTAAATACCGACCTCCTGCTGCTGATGGGTCGTTTGAGATGAGTGTTTTAGATGTTTGGAACATGAATGTACGGTAGTGCATGCTCTACTTTTAGATGGTCCCAATTGTCGATCACGTTCCTATGTATTGCCAGGTGTGTTTGAAAACACTTCTGGCACGCAGCTTGGATGGGAAGTATTTTAAATTAGAAAAATATGCCTTTGATGATGGTTCGTTCGTCCAGTCCGTCTGTTCTTCTGTTGGCTGTCGTCTAACAGATTTAAACATGAACGGGAAGGTTTGAAGTGAGACTTAACGTAACACTCTGAAAGAGTCTGGTCCTGCCGACTGTTACTAAACTGGGGCCACGGAAATAAGTCCCATACGCCATGCGGATGGCGGAGTATTAAGGAGTTCCCTTTTATTGACATCAGTCCGAAGTGCTTGTCGCTAGCGAAGGTTACCATGCGAATACGTTCCTGCGGACAGAGTAGACGAGCGGAGGGGAATATAAGGACGTAACGCGGGATGGGAAAGTGTAGAAGCTAGAGGGAGTTGTGGAGGGTGTCTTTTTTTAACGGGCCTATCTCCGTGTACTCAGTATAGAAAAAGGTAAAAGGCAGGGTTTTAGCAGGGATAGATCAGTCGGTATGGTGGATAGGCTACGGGCTGGACGCCTGAGGAGTGGCGGTTCGATTCCCGGTGGGGACGCCAGATTTAGGCGTATCTCTTCGCTAGATAGTCTAGACTGGCTATGGGGCCCAACCAACCTCCTATTGAAACGGTAACCGTGGCTGTTTCCCCAGGCCCAAAGCGGCAGAGGGCGTGAAGCTGACCATTCAGCACCGTCGAGTGCCGAGGTTAAAAATAAGTATAGTTGTACGGTACCTCCACCGCCGTATACACCCATCTCTCGCTTTTCGCGGGGGTTAGGTTCCAAGACAGCCTGCGAAAAGCGAAAATCCGTGAATAATTAGGATCCCCCCCAAAAAACAAGGTGCTAATATATTTCTAGTGTTTTTCTTGTCTTTGCAGAAGCACTGTGATGGGGGCTGCTTCGTTTTTTGTTCTGTCAGCTCCTTGACCATCATTCGGTATGGGTCGAGGACCTGTTCGAGTTGTCGAACGATTTTGGTGCTTGTATCCATTGAAGGGTCCGAGCGATGTAGTTTTATTCTTGGGCCAACACCGCGTAATACGAACCCACGAAGAGGGAGGGTTGAGTGCCTACCTTCTTGATGTGTACAGGGACGACTGTCCCTCAATAAGTAGAGTTTCTTCCTTCTGTTCCCTTAAGGACTACGGCATAATGACACGTGACCGGCGATAAAGCTGTACGCATTTTAAACTTATGCTGTGTTTAATTTCATCCTGTAAGTCTGATTCCTTGTAAAAAGTGGCTGCGAAGCTGAGCGGACCCCAGGATCTCTGTCATCGTGATGCCGAACAGAATAATCCTGAACAATGCCAGGAACAGAACCAGGGGTCCATTCCATAGTAAGTCCAGAGATTTGTGTCTCTTAACGGTTCTTTTGTGTATTCTCGTTAAGTGATGTCACTTATACCCATTCAGAACTTAAGAAAAATGTCTCCTCTATCACCAGCATATGTCAACGTATTCTTTTTGTTTTGCATATAATTTTCATTAACCTATGCAGTGACACACACACACACACACACACACACACACACACACACACACACACACACACACACACACACACACACACACACACACACACACTGCGTTCCGAAGAACCTAGAGTTGTTTAAGGTTCTCAGTATTTGAGGACTGTATTTCGCAAAAAATATCTTATTTCAGTACGAATTTAAACCCACGATGTGTAACTTCATATTCAAATCTCTGCGCCTGTATTGGAATCCGTTTACGTAGGCAATGGAAATATTTTGAGGTAAACGCCTATTCAAGGAGCGAGGAGAGAGAGAAAATGTGTAACAATATATATTTGTCTGTTATTTCCTTTTTTCTTCACTTCTTTCCATTTTATATAGTCCTCTCTCTATTTCTCTTTATAATGTATTTGTTTCTTCAGTTCTTCTTTGTGTCTCTGTCTCTAAGTTTATGTCTTCTTCTCTCTCTTATTTTCTCCTTTCCGTTGATTCATTTTCCTTGGCTCTTTACCTTTACTTTCTACTCAGCTGTTTCATTTTCATGTTAACTGAAGTTTGGGATCTAACATAGAAAATTAAAATAAAATCGCGAATTTTGGCGTTTCGTAACTATGTATTCCACCTTCCTTCATGTTAGTATTCTGCTTTAGAAATTACATTTGCCCCGTGGGACCAACATGTGCAGCACAAAGACAGAGACAGCAAACACTGTCTGTCACATCAGACCAAAGTGTTTTCTTAACCTTTTAAAGCCTAGCGGTAACTTTACGTACCACCAGGTTTAACGTTAAAAAATTCTACGTGGTGCCCACATTGCGTTTATGTGTTTTGTACGGATCTCAGAACAAACAGCAACTTTTGCTTTATAAAACATTAAGAAACTGGTTTTTATAACCGAAGTGGAGAGTGTTTACAGCGCGGT
Source organism: Coptotermes formosanus (assembly GCA_013340265.1). Taxonomy (NCBI): domain Eukaryota; kingdom Metazoa; phylum Arthropoda; class Insecta; order Blattodea; family Rhinotermitidae; genus Coptotermes; species Coptotermes formosanus. Next base: position 4,077,832 of record BLKM01001294.1, on the reverse strand, counting down.
ACGGACTGAGTCCTTATATAAAACAGACACGCTTCGTCTTTAAAGGGTTAACCCAGCCGTTTATTTACTCCCTTCTAAGAAATATTTCGTATCAACATTACGTGATTGAGGAGGAAGGGGACTTTAAAAATCCGGGCGTTGCTGGGCTCCGGTAGTGTGTGACAGATTCCGCCTTTAGAAGGTCCCAACCTGTAGCACGAGTGACACTCTCAGCAATGTGGGGCCTGATAGATACACGTCGTACAATGAGCTGGAATCGCGCCAGCCGTAGATCAGGTCTCTAATTATTTCGGTTATCTCACGATTCCACAGCGTTCAGCGAGATGGCAAGAAACTTAAGTAACGGGTGGCTTGAAAATTTGTTATGTAAAGGAAGTGTTATTAGGTTGCATGTCTTTGTTATCCGAGAATTTTTCCACATTTTTGAAACTTTATAATATTGGCGTATGTTATTCGGTGTTGTAACCATTCTCATTGTCTCATTGGCTGATGTCACAAGTGCGATTCGTATTATGAGTATCCTATTATTAGCTGACAAGACATTAAGGATGACCTTTAAATGACATTTATTGAAATACGTGTGTCAGTGCTACAAAATTTGACCAATACATACAAATAGACCTCTAGCTGGTTACTAAACAAATCCGTCGTTAGAGATTGTACAGTTTGGGAGGAGGTAGGAACATATTATTAGGGGTAGCGTATTTCAAGTTAAGGACGCAGTTCAGACCAGTGGATGTGTGGGTAGAACGAGCCTAACACGCAGAGAGGGAACTTGTATAGATAGATAGACAGATAGATAGATAGATAGATAGATAGATAGATAGAGAGATAGATAGATAGATAGATAGATAGATAGATAGATGGATGGATGGATGGATGGATGGATGGATGGATGGATGGATGGATGGATGGATGGATGGATGGATGGATGGATTGATGAATGGATGAAAGATGTGAGGACAGACAGATGGAGAGGTAGGTAAGTAATAGAGAGAAGAGGAGGGGAACAAACGGTTGAGTATCCGTTCCTTGTGACCTGCTGTATGTGCCAAAACGGACTTCAGATTCACTCCGGCGTTCGAGTGCAAGATGTTGAGCGTGACTGTTTTGAAAGTGAGACAAAACCGAAGTGTGCTTGAAAGAATATAATAAGCGAAAAGAGTGTGTGCCCCACGGACTTAGGCACGTTGGTGACGCGTAGTGCAAACAATAAACTCCTGCAAAATTTTGGCCTATGTGGACAGGACTACGGACAGCAGTTCCAAAGAAGCTATGATTGTGTGAACTGGACGGCACTAGTTCAGGACAGGGTTCGGTGGCGAGCTGTTGTGAAAAAGGTGGCGAACATTCGAATTATCAAAAATATACTTTATTATGATCTGGGGGTGCCGATCCAAGTGCCCGCGCGGTCTAAGGCGTGGGTCTGCGGCTGCTCGCTTGCTGGGATTGTGGGTTCGAATCCCACTGGGGCCCTAGATGTTTGTCGTGTGAGTGTTGTGTGTTGTCAGATAGTCTCTGCGACGGGCCGATCACTCGTCCAGAGGAGTCCTAGTGTGTGTGTGTGTGTGTGTGTGTGTGTGTGTGTGTGTGTGTATGTGTATGTGAGTGTGATCGTGAGGCCTCGATGGTCAAAAGGCCCTGACCCACTAGCGAATCTTGCACCGCGGGGGGGGGGGGGGGCTCTTGAGAGCTGAAGAAGCATGAACTGGTCAGTGGTGATGGGAATAGTGTATTACTGACTGATGTTCTTCGGGCTTAGAAAAATCGTTCTTCATTTACATCTCTCTAAATACCGGATCGGTAACTTGAATCTTGTGCCGAGTTTTAACTGAAGGTTGGCCAATTCCCCATAACACGCTCAGACCTACATCCCGATTTCCTTCCGAGAATGTTATAAACCCATGAACACAACTTGTGGGGAAAAATGCAGTTGTTCTTTAATGCTAAAACTTGTCTGATTTAAAGGGTTAAGTTGTAATGTATGTTATCTGTTCTGCAGAGATAAAAGCATGAAAGAAAGCAGACTCATTAGTTCTGCTTGTTCATTGTGACGAGGCACACAAAGAAAGCATTGTACTTGCACAGTATCGTTATTAGAAATCAAAGTGTTTTGACATGCGGCCTATACTCTATTAATACCGCGCCAACCGCAGTGTGAGGGGGAGATGCAGCGTACCGCAAGAGTTTATATCGGGAGCTGCGACCGCTCTGTTCATCATCTCATTCGCGTGTGAACAACTTGAATGTCTCTGTCTACTCAGCTGCTTCCTATTCCTGATGACTCAGTTTAAAATTGGATAACTTTCGAAGTGTGTATCTCAACAAGCAGTGTCCAGGCGTGTAAACTTCCTCCACTTCTTTCTGTATCCTATGTAATTTGTTTCGTTGCATTCTTTATTTTGTTTGAAGGAATTCGGCAGTTTTGCCAATGAATATTTGTTCTCTTAGTGTCGGGGAGGCTCTTCTGTGCCTTCTGCCGTTTCATGCGTTAAGGATTGTAGTGTTGTTGCCAGGAATACCGCGAATAACTTTCAGTGAGAGAACTCGTTAATATTTACGAGTACAAATGAATAGACGTTTTTATGATATATTCGTGCTTAACCCTTTAAAGACGAAACGTGTGTGTTTTGTATAAGGACTCAGTGCGTGCCGCGCAGTAAACACTCTTATTCTTAGTTATAAAAACACAGTCTTGTAATGTTGTATAGGGCAAAAGTTGCTGTTTGTTCTGAGATCCGTACAAAACACATAAACGCAATGTGGGCACCACGTAGAATTTTTTAATGTTAAACCTGGTAGTACGTAAAGTTACAGCTAGGCTTTAAAAGGTTAAAATAAGTGCTGCCAAGTAATCCACATTAGAGAACTCCGTTCTTCTGGGTATCATGCTGCATGGTTCCCAAAGTTTCAAGCAACATGTTACCTTTATTTTAAGAGTCTAGAAATCCAAGAAGACCTGTTAACCCTTGAAGATGAACGGTCGGGAACCACTTGCACGATGACGGGGCGTCGTATCTCGGAACAAAGAAATCCTCAACCGTTTCGCAGCGAAAACATCAAGATTCGCACAAGCCACATCACTCAGGTAATCATTCTTACTATATAAATCGCCTTTGGTCAGGAACACTTTTATTAGAAGTACAATAAAATGAGTCATTGCTCAAACATGATTTAGCTTTTCTGTCGCTCTGTCTTTTTCCTTTTCTCTCTTTCTGTCGAGGTAACTCGCAGTATTGCTTCTTTAAATCCAAACATTTGTAATCTGAACTCTGAAGAAGGCAACAACAGCAACGACGACGACGACAACTACGACAATGACGGCGACGACGACAATGACGGTGGCGGCGGCGACGACGACGACGACGTCGACAACGACAACAACAACAATAATAACATGAAGATGTGACAGTGTTAGGGAATCAACGGATACCTAAAGACAGAGAAGTTACAACAAATAAGCCAAATATAATAATTAAAAACAAGAAAGAGAAAACATGCGTACTGATAGATGTGGCAATACCAGCGGACAGAAATGTCATGCAAAAGGAAACAGAAAAGAAGTTAAAATACAAGAGTTTATGTACAGAGATATAAGGAATGCGGACTGTGCAATGTAAGATTATACCGGTTAATAAGTGGAGCCACCGAAAGAGTAGCAAAAGGTTTAAAGTAAAATTTAGAAGCCATACCAGGAAAACATTCAATAGATTCACTACAAAAGACAGCTATACTCAAAACATCACACATAATACGGGAAGTATTGCGGTCTGAAACTTCAAACCTGAGCGGTGGGGATCACTGTTTGTTCGAGAGCAGTACAAGGGAGAAAAAGCCTGTGAGAAGAGACAACGAATAATAATAATAATAATAATAATAATAATTAATAATAATAATAATGCGCTGGAAATTTTCATGGATTTTTCCCACGCATTTAGACCAGTGTCTGGACTAGTGAAACATCTCAAAGTCTCGTAGCTGTGATTCCCAATTGCGTCACCCTATCAGCTGCTTGTGTCGCATAAATACTGAGACGTACAACGGGATGGTGAAAGAGCCTTACTGCAAACACCCTGAGTAAGCATCTTCATGAACATTCTTCCATGCCAAGCAGGAAACAATCGACAAACTGTAGTTAATAGCAGAGATAGCTGTTCTTTGAACCGCTCTGTAATCTACAATTCCTCGATACACATTACGAATATAACAGTTTAATAGTGTTATAAATTTGCAGTAGCTATTGTAAACATACCAAAGAGCCAAATCATACTCAGCGTTGAACAAAAGTGGCTTCATATGTACAAAGTTATATCTGTAAGTAATCTAGCGTAAAATCATGTTTCTGTTCTATTTCCGCAAAACGTTATGACGTGGAACATGCAGTCACAGCACGTTAGAAGCGACTATTGCAAGGCAAAAATAATAATAATTAGTTGTACGTGTCATTAGCTTCTAATTGGAAATGCAGCCATGTTGCTTGTTACAGGGGCATCGCGAGTGTAGTGGTTATTACAATCTGGTTGTACAAGTAGTTCCCAGGCACAAAGTGCTGTTGTGTGACCACAGGATGGATTTTGCAGGGGCTTAATAAGCTTCCAGAAAGTTTATGTATTATGGTAGTCCAGTCTCTAAATTGAACTTTATATAAAATCAAAATTATATTCAAGACAGAGTTAAGAACAGGTTAGTTTCGAGGAATGGTTGCTACAATTTAGTTCAGAATCTGTTACTTTCCTGTCTCTTATGTAAAAGATCTATGCGCTAGACAATACAAAATTATAATTTAGCCTGTTGTTCTGTATATTTGTGACATTCTAAGGGTACAAGATTGGTTGGGCAGGTCTCGAAACTAAATTCTGAGGGATATTTAGATACAGGCGTAATACACACTGGAAATAACTGTCGAGTAGGGAATGCTGAACCGTAAAGAGAATAATGGTAGGTTACGGCGAAATGTAAACTTCATACACATTCAGAAGAGAAGTAACACATGTGGTGCCTTTTAAGTCTGTTACTTAAATTTTTCAACGTAGGGACAGCTTGTAGTCGGTATATAGACTAGAATACTGTTGAGGGTCAGCGGAATCGTGGTTCGATCCCAAGCATCCAGACCAGCTTTGGGGCCTACCCGGCCCCCCTGTTCAACGGATACTGAACTATATATCCCTGTAGATACAGCGGCCGGGGCATGAAGCTCATTACTCACCTCCATATGTTGTCGAGTTTAAAAACGATTGGAGCTGTGCCTCCTTTCCCCCATACTCCTTCGCGGTGTGGACAGGGATAACTTAACATGTAGGTATACGGGTTTGTTGTAGTCATTGTACACTTAAAAGTTACTTCAGTTGTACAGTGTGAGAACAAATCCAGTCCACGATATGAATAACACGTGAAACGCCGTGTAGAGTCGTGCTGGTGGATGTGTCGATATCACAACCAACAAAAAAAGCCGCTTACGCGAATATCTTTCGAAAAGACGGGAATTCAAGTAAATAACTGAAGACGCTCACTGTTTCAAATGCTTCAGCCCTTATTGTGAGGCTGTCGGGGACTATAAATTTTTAATTAAACAAATTATTAACTCACTAATGTGTGTAAGTTCCGATGGTACATATTCTGATTACATTAGTCATGTCAGATATAGACTCGAAGTTTCAAACCCTCACCATGTGTGCAAATGGTATAACATTCGTGCAAAACAAATGAGTGACACAGCATTTGCAGGTAGGTTTATGAATTCCACGCAAAACTTTACACGCCTGCCTCCAGTAGTTTGTTACTTACAAACTTATCAGCGTAAGTTAAATATAGATAGGCTATGACGAGGCTGCCATGTTGCTTTACGACATTTTAGATAAACATATTTTCTAACAAACGTTTCTGCTTGTCGTTATTTTATTGTTAAAATTTTTATATAGACTTTATGCAGCAAGCCTTGCATTGTGTCTAGTATTGCTCCAGCTTCATCTAATTTTGAGGCATCAGCGTTAATATTCCTGCCTGCTGGAAGCAGAAACTTTACAGCTACGAAGGGAGTGATGAACTCACTGGATTTTTGTAGCAGGTCGTATGATTGTCTGTCATTCCATTGCGACATTATTAAGGCAGACAGACACACACTTCCTAATAAAACAACAAAAGCACTATGGATCAATGTTTTGCTTTTTTCGCAGTTTCAAGAATCATAATTTTTCCGTGGTACCTGCCCGGCCATTGTCTATTGATACAACAGTTTAGGAACTCGGTTTTAGATATCTTTTTCATGTTTAGTACACATTTCTTTTGATATACGTTTTGTTGCTGTATTAATGACCTATATTTTCTGAGTTCTTCTCTGATACTGGTCTTGGGTTTATTATCCGTCATTCTCTATCTTTTGTCTCTGCGTAAATTCTTTTGTTTTACCTTTAATTAACAGCCAGCATTCTAATTCACATAAAACCTTAGCTATGACTGTTCTGTAAAATTTTAATAAGGAAGTGATTAGGCCTATAAAGGTGTGAACTTGGATGTTGATTTTGTGGAGAAATAAATTCTGTGTGATGCTATATTAGACCTATTCTTTTCCGGGCATGAACACACAGAATGTTGTCGGAACTGGTCCGGTAAGGTGACTTTCCGTCCTTCATGAATGTAGTGTCGCTTCATAGACATTTAAAATGAAACTATGCGTGTAACTGTAGGAGATGCTGGAAGGGGTGGGAATGAAAGAGGGGTGGAGTGGGTTGGAATGAGAAAGAGAAGTTTGGCTTTTAATTAGGGGTGGACAGTAATAGTGCTTGGACATTGCTGATGGTGATGCTGGTAGTGGCTGGACGTTTCAGAAAATTACATTCACTTTCAGCCATTGCATAGTGTTCTGGGTGCTTGGCAGAAATGTTCTGTGGAATGGCAAATGGAGGAAAAGCATAGAAGGAATACTCCCTCCCCACGACATTACTTTACATACATGTCAGTCAGTCAGTCAGTCTGTCTGTCTGTCTGTCAGTAAGTCAGTCATTCTGTCTGTCTGTCGGTCTGTCTGTCTGTCAGTCAGTCAATCAGTCAGTCCATTCAATTCAGTTGCTGATACCAATAACTTGAGCACTATTGGACAATTGTCACCTAGGCCTAAGACATGTTACTGGGGGACCCCAGTTCGACACACGTTAGCACAGCCCTAACATAGCGTCCATATAAACTTGCGCGATACAGTAGACAGCACCTGGGCCTTCAATTCAAAATCTTACTGGGCACCACCGTGATCAAGAATTATTCTCGTTACTGAAATACCTAATTCAAATCTATGCTTTCCGGGCTAAGTTGCCCTGTTTCCCTTAGTGCTTCGGATTTAGCACTATAAGATAATTTTACTTTAATCAAAGTTACAGTGTCAATAATTATCATGCAGTGACAGGTGTTTGGCAGGTGCGAGCCTGAAGAAGAAGCCCGATGCTGTCCGCAAACTGTGTGTGTTGTGTTTCAGTACGTACGATGGAGAAAGTCCAAAAATTCTGTGCCTCTAAATTTTGAACTTTGGTCTTCATTTTTCATTATGGTCGTACCTACGTTTGCATAACCAATGGAGAGGAGTCTTTTTTTAATTTGAGCGTTTTATTTACAGCACTGTCGATTGCTAAGATTATGTATCCGTAGTAGGTGGATGATTGAGTATGGAGCAATGGTGGAATGATACTGGTGGGTGAAAAAATACTCGGACGGGACGCTACCCCAGTGCAACTTTATCCATCAAACTTCTCACATAGAGTAGCTTTGGGATAGAACATGGGCTTCAGCCGTAAAAGACTGGAGACATAAAACACTCTTCTCCTCAATTGGTGGAGACGAGACAGGAATAAAACTTTTCTGTCCGTAGCCTTGAATTAAAAAATACTTGTAACGTTATCGAATTCCGAAAAAGGACACTGCAGCATGGATACAACAGCAATAGTAAGTGCCCGGTATAATGCATAAAATGGGTCCTTAAGCAATATTCTGAATTCTTCAATTCATGTCGCTCAGAACTAAACACTGTCCTGGACACTTTGTTTTGAAACATTTGTCGTTTAGTTTTGCCTTCAGAGCAAGAGGCCATGCTTCATAACTGTAGGTAACATCTTCCCAGAAGCAATCTAATAAATTAAATCAAGACGCACCTTGAGCGGAATTGTGTAAATTCTCCTTAGGATCGACGTCTGTTGCTTGCAGTAATAAGGTTTCCGCTGTGATGGTCATTTTAAACATACCATACACTCTGCAGACGAAGATAGAACATCATATTCTGTTTCTCTGACCACTGAAATGACTCGCCTCCAACCCCTTTCCATGTTGCTCGTGGTGGTAGTGGTGGTGCTTTAGTAATGAAATAATTAAAATTGCATTTTCTCGCATTGTGTAACGTCGTAACCTCGTCCTCCACGTCTCTTTTTATTTTTCTCCCTCTTGCGTACCCTCTTTACCTTTCGGTTGAATATGTAAATTTTCCTGCTGCACAGTTGAGGGAAAATTATACCTTACGTCGGTCTGTTTATATAGGTATATGCATGTTGTTTTTTATTTCTTTTTGACGGACTTTATCTTTTCTGTAATATTTTTGTAGAATGCTGTTGACAAATTCAGCACTTCAGAGTACCTAGAAATGCCAAAAAATTTTGTCTTAACTCTATTAATCAGTACAAAGTTGTATAGTCTTCGATGGTCTTTACTTTCGTTTTGTTTTGTAGTGGATGAGGGCAACTGTCCACTTTACGCGCGTTTTGTTTTGTAGTGGATGAGGGCAACTGTCCACTTTACGCGCGTTAAGTAATTTACTCTCTTTCTTATATTTTGTGCTCAGTGTTTTAAATGAAACGCAGAAGAACTGGAACATATTTAATTAAATTTGTGTTGCTCTAATTACAACATTTTTATTGAAATACGACATTGAATATATTATAAACAAAACTTACTGATATCTTCACTAAAGCGCTCCGAGTTCTAATTATATGCTTTCGCGGTCTGGAATTTTAGTACTTCAGAGGCACAACATTACAGTTTTTTCGTATTAATATGTTTAAAATTAGGCTATAATTCTGAGTGCGGTAGAAAGATCAGTTGGACAGTGATAATACCACGCGTAGCTGGGAAAGAAACGCAAAGAGAATTTTTATCATGATGCATAACAGGTAAACGATTAATCCGTGGAAAACGTTTTGGGTACATTCGATGATAACATCAAAATAAACTTACAAAAAAGACTCTGAAGACGATGAATCAATTGAGCTGTGAAGAATAATGACGTTTCTAGGCATATAAAAGCAGGATATTTTTTGACCCGCTTCTCACTAAGAACTCCGCTTAATGCTTTTAATCAGTTCCTGTAAGGGGATAGCTTATCACATTCCATTCAGTTTGTTATGGCGCTCTCGATGAGCCGTATTACGATGCACTAATATGGATGGTAACGATAAAGTTGTCCTAGTGCACGCCGTGAAGTATATGGGGTGGAGGTATAGCTCCACTTATTCTTAACTTGTGTATCAGATTGAGATGAGTGGTCCGCTTCAGTCTCACTGGAACTTAAAATATGACAGAAAACGCCTTGGAAAAAATACAGTAAATAAGTTCCTAAAGTAGATATCCCAGTAAAGTGAAGCATTCTTTGTGTCTGAAATTAAAGTCAAATTTCAGTCACTCAACGGGGTTTTCACGAATTTTTGTGTGATAAAATTCTTTATTTGACACGTAAAGCAGACTCTTTATATTAGCAGCAAATAATCGCATACTAGTTAACTAATTCGCCATCGTTAATTTTGTTGTAGCATAGTTCAGTCCCCATCGTCCAAACTAAATCTTTTAAGATTCACTTTACTCTTATCCTCCAATTCTCGCCTAGGTATCCAGTGTGATCCCTTCCCTTAAGTTTCTCCACATAACATTTTATAAACATTTCTTCCTTACGTCCCGCCCCTGTATTAGCCTTGGTTTTATTGCCTTAATAATATTTGCTGCAGATGCGAATTGTACAAGTCCTTAATTTGCGGTTTTCTTCACGTAATGACCGCCACAAGTGATCCAGAGCTTCAAATTAGATGTTCATACATTGGAACTCTGCCTTATGAGCCTGTGTTGAGCCCTTGACCACTCTATCGAACAAAACTGACCTTTTAAAACTTATTGCTTTCCTGAGGGTGAAGACCGCTCGCAGAACAGGTTTGTGCTTGTGTCCAGTGCGACGGCATTTTCTTCCTCCTACTGGATAACTGTAAGTTTAAATGACCCGCATCGAATGATTTTTCCTTGGGCTTTTGTTAAATGTCATGACTCAGAACATCTGAGTGACGTCGTTTCCTGCTAGAAGCTATACCGTCGCCTCAGCATTCATACAGGAGAATGTAAAAAATATGTATATTACAATAATTCATAAGAAGTCATTCAAAATGCGACACACTCGTCAGCAATCAACATAACAGTATCACAAGACACCTGAATTTTTCTCAATAGGAGATCCGCAAACCTTCTCCGTGACTGACTTTATGTCTGTCCTCAATTTATAGTTAGGTTATATTAGGGTATATTTAATGGCTGTGAAGAACTACTTTTTCGCAATTATGTATTCCTTCACTCGCCACAATTTGTGTTGAACATTACAGTTAGCTTTCTACTTTATTCTTATTTTCTATTTCTTTGCGACATGCAGTTGTGTAATCTGCCGACTGGTCAAGAAAAGGGTAGACAATTTTACAGGATGTGATACCGTTGTGTTTCTTGTAGCAGAAATCAAGTCGAGATCAGTCAAAACATGACAGAATTCCATATATTGTGCAGAACTACGTGTTTCGATATATTGCAGGTCATCCTGAGGCTCACAGTTTGTGTTTAAAACATACTGAGGAAGGAATATACCCATGGAAGATCTGAGATAACAGCGAAGACCCACAGTTTAGCTAGTGTCCTGATCGAGTTTCAAACTCTGGACATCCTGATTACAAAGCATATCTTCTAATTACTTGACCGCTTGCTTGTTGTGTCCTGGTAGATGCAGAGTAAATCAACTAAGCTTGTCACGTGACAATAAGCTAAGTCTGAGAACGCCATACAAGTGTACTTCTGTTACAAGATTTGCTGTGCCAGAGGCGGTATTCGACGCAGTAACTTTGGAGGCCAGGCCATCGCACTAAGGACAGAAGCTACTGTGCTTGAATTTGGACAATAATTCAAACGTTTGAGTTCGAACAGTAGACTGTAATAGGCACTTCATAGTATAATCTATTTTAAATGAGACTAGCTGCAGCTATATAGAGAGAAAATTAACAGGAGCTTGTGATATTGCTTTGTGTACAAAAAAATATAATTACCAATTTACAACGTGATTGATTGTATCATAGACATCAATGCTGTGCGCACCGCTGTCTTGGCAGTCTATCGAACGCCCTAATTACACAAGTGGCTGGGTTACTAGAATCCTAGTAGATTCATCTACGTCAGCTGAGACTCCCCCTCTAGGGGTTCAATATAGATGGTCTTATTCTTTTCTAATGACAGACAGCCATGTATGGTCCTGGTCACATTGTTTTGCTCTTTCGTTTCTGCAGTGGCATCCGTTGTTCCCTGTATGTCTGTGCAATTGTTCGTTCACAGGGCTACGTTACCTGGGTTACGAAAACGTAGAGGTTTCACGGACGGATAAGTCAAGGATTATTAATTCTGATTTGTAGTAGGTTATTTTCATTAAGACCGGAAACTGAAGGCACAGAATGAAGGTTGTGCTTGCGCCGGATGGGAATCAAACGGCGATTTCTCGGTTGTCCAAAGGAACGAATTTGCAACGCATGTATTTCGACTGCACTGCTTATATATTTTTCTGTCAGTGGTATTGGGTTGTATCAGTGCACGCTGATAGGTGTAAGAAATCAGGGTAGCTGATTGGGTGCATCTACACTTAGTCCTTGTTTTACGCCCAACTTGTTTTACACCTTTTGGTTTAACACCCCTTGCCAGTATACACCCCTTCTTAATATACTCCCCCTCCTTTTTGGTTTAACACACCTTACCAACACTTCTTACCTTCTAACCTTACCTTACTTCTCAATATAAGCCCTCTCGTTTTTGGTTTAACGCCCCCTGGCTGGCTGCACTCTATTACGTTTACCCTACCCATTTTATTATATCTTATGCAAATATTAATTTTGGTCTACGCCATTTTTTATTTACGCACACTTTTTCAGTAACACAACTAGGACGTAAAACAAGGGCTTGGTGTAATTGGTTGCGTAAGAATTTCAGTGGGGTTAACTGAATAATGGTGGGCCTAAAACGAGCCTATAGCATCGAGTAATTTCAAAATTACAAGATTTTGTATAATACTGGTTGCCTTCCATTGCAGAATTTCAAAAAAATTTGATGACGGTTACGTAGAGATGCATGCAACTGAACTATTTCAAAATTCTGTATCTCGCTCGTCTGTGTGGGTGCTTGTCCCTATTCAAGCATTCTGAAATGTGAGATCAGAATTTAGAAACCCTAAACTAAACGTATATCGTCCTGTGACAGTACAGAATTACACCATCGAAAGTGCTGTGAAATACGTGATGACGCGCCACCTTTGGCAGTTCACACTCGTGAACTTTTAAACAGGAATGTTTTTTTATGCCACTTAAAACTTTCGAAATTTTAAAATTCGCGAACGCATAAAACTACGTACCGTCAGGTTCTAAGATGCTTTGACATATGTGATTGCATGCCACTTAATAAAGACGATACTGTAACACGGATAGTGATGATACTATGACATTAATAATGACGATAATGTGATCCAGCATTGCGATTTATGTGAGTCGGCTCCAGCGTCTCCAGATTTGACGTAGCCTGTGATATCATCACATTCCTTGACGTAGTGAAACCCAGTAACACATTAGCCTATGTACACTAAGTAGAGGCAGTTATAAATTGTAAATGAAACCCGGTATGATTAACTACAACATTACTGTGTGTTAGCAACTTACTTCAAGTTTTATGTGGCAGAAGACCCACTAATTGGCAGAATATTGTAAATAAATGTAGCATTGCCTCTCTGTCTAAACATTACTCCATAAATCGGCCAACGGACGTGGAGTAACCACAATTATTCTTGCCCTGGCGTGGCAGCTTTTGAACGGCGAAGTTCAACTTGTTCTATTGTGACTCTCGAGTAAAGAGAGACCGATACGAAATGAACGTGAGGCAGTATGACCCAAAGTCAGTACGGGTTTGAAGAAGGAACTGGCAGATCTTTCATGCGTGAAGTACATACACTTTCCCGGAGCTTCCTCTAAACCCTTTTATTGAAGTACTGAAGAGCTAATGATTTTATGAAAATAAAACCACGTTTGTTTACATTATATGTGTTGAATATTAACTGAGGTGACAAAATGTGGGTATGTGATTTGAAGCAGACTGATTTTGTTGGACTTTGTGTATCATAGACGTATGATTAAAACACAAGTTTCGGAAGCCGCCTCTGCTTCGTTCTTCGGTGAAGGAGGGACGTCTCCTGAAAAGTTGTGTTATAATTTTAAGTGAACGACAAACAAGGTATGACAAAAGGAAAGTACTTCGGAATTACATAAAGCATCGTCAAACCCCTGTGTAACTGAACCGTTGATTTGTGATTTTCACACTAAACAGTTTGGTGGCAGGTACTTCATACAGCAGTAGCAGGTATAAAGTTAGAATGAATCAGAGTCTACGAAAGTGTGTAAGACGCTTTGTCACAGTCATTGCATGAAAAATGTTTTGGATAATTACCGACATTATTTGTGGCAAAGTAGAATCTGCTGGTGCGCGGAATGTTGCAGCCAGTGCTCTTCAGCCTGAAGGACGTTACAGTACCATTAGCTGTGGTGATAGTCTTCGATTAATTGAACTACCACTGTAAAGAGAGAGAAGCAGAAGAGTACCGCACTTGACGAACAACCTGTCTGTTGTCAAGAGTGTTTGTTAATGACGCTACGCTGATTTAACCCAAGAAGTGGGGGCCGGGGGGGGGGGGGGCGGCGGAGTGGTCCCACAGGAGTAGCCCCAAAGGAAAGTCGTTGAAGAACTCTCCTGAACACAGTGGAATGCTATTGTCGGCCCTCCAGATTGCAGACAGTAGCCACACAGTCGGTAGCCTTACGGGCAGTACCTTCTTCTTTCCCAAACTGGAAACTGAAGACCAACCAGTTGTTCTACGTGGTTAAAAAATTGTTCATTCACTCAGCAAATGAGATGACGCCTATACAGATCTTTGCTGCTAATTAGCTGGGCCACCGGTCGAATAGACATTTTCTTTCTTAAACACTTCACTACAAACTTCACAAACCAATTGTAGTTCACTCCGTACAGCACAGTCCTTTCAGACCCTAAAATCCGGCCAGGTAACAGAGACACCTGCCGATACCGACGGGCATGCAGTCTAAGGCGTAGGTCTGCAGCCGTTCGACTGCTGGGATCGCGGGTTCGAATCCGGCTGAGTGTATGAATGTTCGTCTCTTATGTCCGTTCTATGTTGTGTAGGTGGTGGCCTCTGCGACAAGCTGATCACTCATACAGAGGAGTACTATTGGCTGTGTGTATAATTGTGTGTGATCTAGAAACCTCAAAAATGAGACGGCCTAGGCGCTTGGGCTGTTGCGCCAAAGAGGAAGAAGAGAAGAAATGAGAAGCCTAACATTCTATTTGAGCTAAATGTTCATTTGCCTCTTTACAGTATCAAAATCTAGATTTGGTATTCCATCCATCGACATTCGGGTCTCCCAAGTGGCCCCGTTTTTCTAGATTTTGAGCAGCACAATCTGTACATTCCACATAGCCTGCCCAACTTATTTTTCTTGATTCCGTCAGCCTACTAATGTTTGGTGAAATGTACAGAGTATAAGCCTCCTTGGTATGTAAGTTTTTCCTTCTCCTATTACTTCCTCAATGTTAGTTTTATTATTCTTCTCAACAAATTGTTTTCTAACTTCATCAAACTCTGTCTTTTCCCTTGACTGACAGACCAGTGTTTAGATTTGCACAGCAAATAAAATTGTAGTTTGATACATTGTGTTTTGATCTCTGTAGTTTTAGGTAGGAGGCAGTAAGGCGGAAAGATTCAAAACTGCGTAGTTTTATATATGTAGGTAAAATGTTAACATACGGACAAATCAGACGACATATTATTAAATCAGCGATGGACAAAATTCTGCTGTGGAAATTTGAACCAAACACATTCACGTAACTGAGAAAGTAAAGAAATACATTAACGATGAACTTCACGATGTGTAGAAAGTGAGAGAGGGTTAGCATGGATAAGACAATAATATTAAAATGGGTCCTAGAGAGAAATATCGTGAAGGTGGAAATATGATGTAATTAGCGCAGGACACAGTCAAATGACGGGTTTGTATGAACAGGATATTGTGATCAGCTGTTTGTAACTACGACATTCTGAATGAATCCTCTGTGCCACTGAACCTTCTGTACCCGCCAGCCGTTTAGTAATGTAGCCAGTTTGCGTGCCACTCGAGGTAGCATGTTGCGATCTTGTCGGGTGGACACGGCACTGCACGTCAGCGTTCACTTGCCACTGAACTTTCGCCGCTGTGGCCACAGTAGGCCACCAGTGTTGTGGTCATCGACGTTTTCCCCTTCAGAGTAGATTTCACCTCCATGCTTTCAACCACGAATTTCCCATTCCTTAAATTCATTTAAATCCTACAATTTTACATGCTCCACAAAATGTCTGAGGGGCCAGGTATCTATAATTGGAGTCCAGAATTCGACGATCTTTAGACGTAACTTTTAACGGAAGAGAAACTCTTTGTCTCTTTCCACGAACATCTAACGTCTATGCGAGGCGCTGTTGTGCCAGCCAGCAGAGTAATGTACAGTAGTCAAGCGTATTACAGTATTATATAGTGAGGGAGATGTGAAATGCATACATAAATTTGGTCAGTAAGCTCGGAAATTCTAGGTGTATACTGGAATATATAATTACAATTAATCTTAAAATATACCTATTTCTGAGCACCTAAAGAGCTGCATATTCTGTCCTTGTGCCAGGTAGGCCCACATTCATTTAATAGATTGACTGATGTTCTAAATTTTCAAACAGCAGAGTTATGTATTTACAAAGCCATAAGAAACTGGTGTTTGAAAATGTTTTAGTGCCCACTTTTTTGTTTCATCCGGTCATAAAACGAGTGTAAAAGCTCCGAAAAATTAATTTTATTTTTTACCAAGTTACATAATATGTCATATCAGAAAAGTAGAAAACGCTTTCAGTCGAGAAAAGAAATCAGTAAATTTTCGTCTTGCAGACAGTTGCAATTAATCACAGCAATACAAAAGAGTAGAACCAACTATTCAGTTGGACTGAAGAGGCTCCGTACTTATCACTGTCTCCTGTACTAATGATGGCTTGGGGCAACAAAAATACAAACCAGGAGAATGGACGTCAACTGAAAAAAAAAAAGAGGGAATTGAAGTGGGACATCTTATGACCAAAGTGGTTGTTGGATTCCTGTGTGAAGGGGTGGGAAGGGGGAATACGCCTCCCAAGCTGATGAGATATCATTTGCCTCTGGCCTGTTGTTTCTGCCAGGGATGTGAAGCTTATGGTGCAAACAGAGCGGATCGCGACAAAAACAAATGTTCTTTCGCTGGTGATCATGTTTGTTATTGGAACATACCAGGTTTTAATCAGATGGCGATGTAATGTGTGTTGTACGTATTTTGATGCTCAGAGTTTTAATGCAGCAATCACAAACACTTGAGAGAGAGAGAGAGAAAGAAGTGGATAATGCTGAAGCATAGTGATTACTATGTATACCACATTAAAAACAAGTAATTTTGTCCAGAGCTTGTTTATGAGATTCGTATAAATCTCAGAATAAATTAGGATGATCTCTTGAAACAAAAGTTACCGTCTTTTCTTTATAACTGAGAGAAAGTGTGTCTCCTCTGAAGCTTCAGATACTCAATACAACGTAAATTTAAAGCCACACAAGGGTCCAAGTTCCTTGTTCTGAGGATTCGTACTCGTTCTCCTGAACCCACTATAAGTCTGATAAACAGCAGTGAGTTCCACGTTGACATTAGGTGAAAATGTTATTTTTTGAAAGTTTGTGTGTGATGGGGAGCGTGTGGCTTTGTGTGTGTTTTGAAATTAGACGGGGTGATAAGCGTGTCCAAATTGGAAAATATCAGCACGTAAGCTCTACTGCCACCTAAACATTTGAACTTAATCAGTTATACCTTTACACAAATTTGATTTGCACAATACCGCGACAATAAAATACAAAATTGAAGACGTATTTTTGAACAGGAGCCAAGGCACAGGGGGTTAAAATCACCAGAACCTCTGTCGTTGCCGAAACACGGTTTTTGAGTGCGTTAATGACACATCCATTTGCAGTGTATTTTTAAGCAGTTTACACGCCGATGTTTGTAGCTTAGGACGGCAAACAATAAAGCATTGTACTAAGTTACGGTGACTAATAACACTCGGATCAGTCTTGATACCTTCCAGGTATTACGAAAAAAGCCTTCTTAGAAGAACTCTCTTTGCCACAAAGGTTATCTGGCATGTGCTGTGTGCCCCCTGTATTATTGGCTTCGATCCGAGACGCGAGTAATAATGACTCTAACGTTAATCTTTAGAATCGGCCTGCCGTATGTAGTAACTGAAGGTTAAAGAAGGCAAAGTTTTTGCAAGTTAGTGTTAGAATTCCTTTATCTAATTTTAATATGCAGGGTGAAAGTCTGATAACACAGTTCGGTTTATCTTACCACCCACCCTCCAATACAGTGTACCCTTCCTCTGGAGTAAAGCGGCAGGGACATGAAACACACCATCTACCTCCACCTGAGGTCGACGTTAAAAGTAAACCGATTTACACGACGTTCGGTATGAATGTTGTAAAACGGGAACATTCATGCGTATAATTTAATATAATCAGTAATAGGGACATGGCGGGCCCAGGAATATGTGAGGCTGACGCCTCTTTATATACAGTTTCAAATGTATATGTCGTAATATAAATTTAAAAATATGTAGTTTTGTTAAGGTTTTCGTTATAATGTGAGATAGTAACACGGCTGTAGCGAGAAAATATTCTTTACCTTCCTGTTTGGTGGCGACAACTAATGAATCAATGCAGCCGGTCAGTAAAGTCTGGTGTGAACATGTTTCCTCCATATGACAAATCATAATGAAGGGAACACTGTTTTGCAGGTCAGCAGGTACGAAGAGGGGACGTGACAATGCAAACCTTTAAGGTTATATTCGACGAATTTAACGCTGACAGAACTTTTACGTAAGTAATAAGTTACAGAGACAAACAGAATAACGAGTGCAACAATAAGAATAATAGAGGTGTGCAACTCTATGTGTAGGCATTATGAAAATCAGGTTTAATTAATTCTGCTCAAATCTCTTTCTTATAACGTGTCGGCTGCCCACAAACGAATGACATACTTTCTTTTACATTTGTGCTTTTGGTAAATAATAATAATAATGACAATAATAATGATAACGATAATAATAATAAAGCTGTTACCGAAGGAGTTTGTGTAATTATTTTGTGGACAACCCATAGGCCTGTGTTAGACCCACTCTTACAATTTCTGCGCAGTGTGAAGATAATATCTGAGTCATATACGTAGCCAGAATCAGCAGTTGTTTTATGGATATAAATGAGTGAATAATTGTGTAAGTATTAATAATAATTTTATTATCTACATCAGAAGAAACGCAGACGTCGTAATTCATTCCAAGAATTAACTGTTGCACAAGAAGTAGCTAGTTAAAATGTTTTTTGAAAATTAGTGGTTTAATCATTTGAAGTCTCACGTTCATGTAAATTACAGCATACAAAACTTCAGTTCCTACCTGCCAGAGAACACAGTTTGTGTGCGTTACAAAGACCAGTCAATAAAAGACCAATAAAATTCAGCCGAACACAACCCTTTATCATTCAAACATGGCAGGCAATGTAACATTGAGGTGCATTAACGTAACCATTGTTGCCGTGGAGAAACAATATATATGTCACATTCTGATTGCGTTTCTGTAGCTTTAGTCGTTCAGCATGCAAGGCGCATTGGCAGTGTTATATTTTCTTCTGTGGCCTGTCTGGCTCTACTGTATTTTCCTACATTGTCTCATAAACGGCAAGATTTTTGGAAAAAGTGTGTTTTGATTTTCTGTACAACTTGTGTGTGAAACATTTCTCATTCTAAGAAAAATTCAGCGAGATATTTTCATAAATTTACATGGGTCTTAATGTAGAATACCCGTTATTCTTGTCAGATTTTAACGAAACTTGAATTTTCTCGGCAGATTTTCGAAAAGTGCCCAAATATATCAAATTTTTTGAAAATCTGTCCAGTGGGAACAGCGTTGTGCCATGCGGATGGACGGACAGACATGACGAAACTAACAGTCGCTTTTTGCGAACGCGACTAGCAATCAGCTGCATGTTTCGGTTGTAAAAACGTTACCGTCAGGCTACGTGTGAGAACTGTGAACATAAAATTAATAATATATTACATAAACATTCAGTCAACAGCCAAATATTTTTTCTCCTTTCTTTATTGGGAGGTGAGCGACTAGTTTCAGCCTATACCAGGCCATCATCAGGCTTCTTATTACAAAAACATGATTATAAAACTCTACATGCTGTAGAAGAGGGAAGGCCTTCTCTTTACATAAATACTTTGTGTTCTGAGGACGGATTATTGTTACAGCAGGTGACATAGACATGAGTAATTGTCATTGGACTTTGTAAGTTTATTTATTAAATTTTGTCTTAGTTTGTAACTTGCGTTCCAGATTTCTGGGGTAAGAAATATAGAATTTTGGCATCCCTTGCCTTACTTTTTTCTCTCCCTCTCTTATGTCTGCCTGCCTGTCTGTCTGTCTTCATTAATGTCAAGGGTCATCACCTCAACTCTAAACCAAAGACTGACTTACTAGCTGCAGGGAGGAATGTCCTGTCATTGTTCACTAGCCAAGTGCTGTGCAGGAACAGGGCTTATGTAGGACAAGAACATCTTCCTCAGTATGTCGACTGTGACGGTCATCAGAATTTTATTCCTTTCTTTCAATTATTACTTCTGTGTAGATTCGCCTCCTCTTTAGTTTTTTTCCTTCCTACAGGGAATGGTGCACTAAACTTCCTTTTTTAGGTGCATTCGCAAAATTGCAAAGAACGAGTATTCGCCTCGTCATGTCTGTCTGTCTGTCTGTCTGTCTGCCTGCCTGTCTTTCTGTCTGCTGCCTGCCTGCCTGCCTGCCTGCCTGTACGTCCGTCCGTCCGTCCGCCCGCCCGCCCGCATGGAAAATCTCGGCTTTCACTGGAGGGCTATTCATGAAATTTGATATTTGAGTATTTTTCTAAAATCTGTCGAGAAAATTTTGGTTGAATAACGGGTACTTTACATGAAGACCTGTGCACGTTTATGATAATATGTCGCTGAATTCGGCTTAAAATGAGAATATTTCAGACAAAGATGTGGAGAAAATAAAAACACATTTATGAGGTGTGGAAAGATATGGTAAGAGCCGGACAGGCTGCAGATTGCAATGTAATACGGCGCATGCGCTTCGCATGCTGGATACTAACGCTGCAAACACACCTCAGAATATGTAATACTTATCGCTTTTCCACAACAAAAATGGTTACGCGAACGCGCCTCAGTATTAAGTTATACATACATTGGCTCTCTTCTTATTTCTTGAGTTCTTCAATAAGTGACTAAATGTTTTACATTGATATACTTTGTCATACGCCGCTGAAAACCTGATTATGCAGGCGGAGTCACTCACACGTAGTTTTTAAATAATCACGTAAATCTAAAAGTGTTTTCTGTATTCTGCAAGATGACAGAGATAATATATAATGCTGTAAGCCACGGCTATGATTGTGCACACACATATGAACCTGTTAATTCCCTTTTTAAACACGGCTGCCATGTCATGTAGGTCAGCGCAGCAGTATGTAAGAACGTGTAAAATTTCAGAAAATATCTACACTGCTATTAGATGACTAGTAGGGTAGATCCCACATATCCCCCACAGATGCATATTTTATTCTTACTAACGGCCAGTTTTTAACGAGAATACCAGACAGTGAGATGGAAATAGGTGGAATATAACCGCAGTGCTTTGCCTAAGTATCATAATCTACGAAGCCGACCTGGAATAGCCTTCATCAGGCCTGTCATTAAAATATTTGCCGTTATTTAAGAAAAATTTCCTCATTCGTTTACTTTTACTTTGTTTAATGACGATAGGTCAGATCATGTGTTCTAGCTTCTAATGTAAGGATTAACAGCGAAAATAAAATTGGAGTGGCTGTGGGAAAAAACCTGATTGGGCATAATGTTTCCGTATTTGCCTAGTGGGGCTAGAAACATGACGAAAACTTCACTCAGTATCACAGTTGCGAGGACGAGTTTTGAAAGTTGTTCCTGAACAGTTCTTCCCATGCAATCGACCCTCTGTCAATAATATTATATTACATTTTACAAGACATTTATCAGGTTGATGCCCTTAGTACTTTTGAAATGTCTTTACGTTCAAGAGCTGTGTCTGTTGTCCTCCACTCTTCATTTGTCGGCACAACTACACCCTGTTACGTTAATAACATTTGTCTCCCGGTTCCAGCATTTGAGCTGCGTGTTGGGGGCGAAGGTGTAAATTGGAAGTGGACAAAGGAATTGTGTATGTGCTTCGTTTCCTGGTAAGGTGCCAATGTGCCCAGGAGACTTGGAGAAGTGGGGTTAGTTGCGAACGAGAAGGGAGAGTTTTTCGTTGAGTCTATCAGAAGTTACTGCACATTGGAGCCGTCTACGGGTAATCTTTGTTTGTTGTCTGTGATTACTGTGGAGTTACTGTTCCTAGGTCTAAGCGAACCGAGTGGTTTGGGGGAAACGCACTTACATCACGTCAGTCCATTCCCAGTACGTTACATCTCAGGAGAGTAGCAACTTTCGTCTGGATAGGACAGGGAGATCTATTTAAATTACTTGTGGGATCTTTTAATTACCTTAAAGAAGCAGGATAAATGTGGAAAAATAATAAAAAATAAATATGAATATCGTCTTTCTTCGCAGCTAGTCTAGCATTGAAACAATTCAGCAGATTCGTTATCATGTTGTATTAAAATATGTTTTGTATTGTGCATATTGTTTTAAAAATTAACGTTGTTACATATATTACAATATTATATATAACACATTGTTATACGGGGCAAATATTCTATGATTCAGCGTAATTAATGAATGTCAGTTACGCCTAGTAAATATTTATTTATAGAATTACCTTCGCTCCTCTTTATTATCTAGCCACTTATTTTAAATACAGTGTCATTTACATTAATACGTTCAGTGAATGCGTGTGGCCCTTACCGAAAAAATAATCATGGTAATCGTAGCTTTCGTAGTACGCATCATACCTCATCAAAGTCGCATCTCGAATTCGATCCCAGGTGTTAATTAATAAGTACCAAAAGTTATGTTTCTGAAGGAATGCGCGTGGTGATACTTGGCAAATCGTCATTGGTTACCAGGATTATTATTGTTTCTTTTGTATATATCAGCATGTCTGCGTTAGACTGTAGCTGTTTGGTCTCAGTGTTTATGGCAACGTTGGTAGTTGGTGTACGATGTGATGGTAAATATCGCGTGTGTTCGTATCAGGGTAATTGCGGTAACATTGGTGTGCATCAAGGTAATGTGGTGTTTATTGATGTTAGGACTATTATGGTAACTTCCGGGTATATGAAGGTAATGTGGTGTTTGTTGATATTGGGATAATGATGGCACTATTGGTGTATGTCGAGATAATAAAGGTGGCGTTTGTGTATGTGAGCGTGATTATACGAGTGTTGCGTGTAAGCATGTCCGGACGGCAGTAATGACCGCAGGTATCACGCTACTGATGGAATTAAAACTACAAACATTCCAGATAGAAGCACATAATTTGTGTCACCCATTCGAATCCCTTACTGCTCAAATCATGCCTCTTTTTATTTTGTTAATTTACTGTTCTGTTGTTTACTTAGGGGTGCATTTTGAACTACGGAACTTACGTCTGTTGTGAAAGAAGCGCCTTTGTCATATTCTTCTCCATATTTGGGGGATTTTTGCGCCTTATACCCCTTAGAAACTTATAACAAACAGCAGATAAGACATTTTCAGGTAACTGTTTTTCAGACGTGTTAGAAGGTATGCGTTTTAGATAACAGGATATTGACCAGCTAGAGAAGTTTTACAAATAACCTGTACAGGGGACAAAATTAAATTCTAATACAGCCCGCGAACGCAGCGTGCAGACAGAGAGAAAGAACGTTTTTGGTTATCGTCCACGACAATGTAAAATCATTTGTAGATATTTTGAACAATTTACTAATCAGGATTATAGCCTGTCTTTAAAAAGTAGCAGAAATTTAGGATCATAATAATAAAAAAGTGATGTGGTGGTAAATAAGAATGTGATGTTGGTTATAATGAAAATTATTTGCAAAGAGAACGGTTAAGATTATAAAGACGAATCAAGAAATATATAAAAGGCGTCTTCTGATTACGGTCCCCTCAATAGGCCAGAAAACCCGATAGCGCGCCTTATCCTTCTGTCTACTGAACTTCCACATTACACTTTAGTATTTCATCAGCCCCTGGGTACTCTAATAGTCTCCGCCCTCCTCTATTATGCATGGATGACGACGTCGGTATATAAGGCAGTAAAGTAACCTTTCCTTGAATAGCAAACATGTAAGTGAATGCTGCTTTGTTTGCCAATTAGCTTCTATTATAGAGTGTGTACTCTAACGTCTGGAATCGTCTTATTGTAACTTACTGAATCCGAATACTAAATTTCCGCTATATTAGCTATATAGATGGAGGGTGGGGAGGTTTAGGAAGAGATTGGTAATAGTAGCAGGGAGCTATTGTTTTCAGCGGTGCTTTATGCATACGGAGGTGTTATCGTTCGAACTGTAACCCCCTTCCCCACACCTTCCATTGGTAGTAATTTATCTAACGTTAACATTCCATTCAGTGGAGATTCCTGTGATGTAGAATGCTGTATTATGTCGAAAGCAAGTTTAAGGTCAAAAGCGACTATCAACCATATTGAATTAGTGTTCTTAAAATGGTAATTATAATTATTGTTCTTTCTTAGGCGCGTTCTCAAAAAATTGCCAAAAGGGGCTATAGATTTGCCATGTCTACTAATCGGCATGGAACAGCGCGACTCCCACTAGACGAATTTTCGTGAAATTTTATATTCGGAATTTTTACGAAAATTTGTTCATGCATTCAGCTTTTGGTGAAAATGGGACAAAAATAACAGGCACTTTACATGAAGATGTGCGTATTTTCATGATTTCTCGCCACAATTGGTCTTCATAACTGAGACAGTGTTCTCTTTGATTTAGAAGCTGAGGCTGAAGAAACAGTTGAGCGCTGAGTATCGAGCTTGTTCTACTGTTAACTCTCCCCTGTGAAGATATTTTGAGTCTGTTGATAGGCAAATAGTCTGTTAAACTAGTCGGTATTTTCCTGGAACGTATTGGCGAATTTAACATCTAGAGACAGTAACATAGCGAAGAGGCCGGAATTTTTACCCTCTGTGGATATTTCCTAACTTACAGATAACTGACTTTATCCCCAAAACGTCAGAAGTACATAAAAAACACTTTCGATTATATCTTTGATTTTGCTCGTGGCAGGAATATATTTTGGCGTGTGTAAAAAAACCCACATTCTTTCTCTTGTTTTGAGTCTTGAGGTGGTAATTGTGTCTAAAGAGTGGCCGCGCTCTTCCGAAGGCGGTTAGTCGCTGCCTCTTACCGCAGAGGCCCAGGTTAAATCCAGACCATTTAATTTTGGATTCATTTTGGACAAAGTGACACTGGAACAGGTATTTCTCAAGTATTTCGCCAATCCTTCGTAGTATCATTCTACCAATGCTTCATACTTGTATTTCATTCATCTACCATAGTCGCTGTATGTTTTCTTGGGACTGACATTAGTATTAAAGGATCTCTGCAGTGTCGTTTAAATAACTTACAAAGTAACTATACTAAGTAATGTACTAAAAACTTTAATTCCTACATCACAGGAAGCACACCGAGTCTCTATAAAAAGACGTACCCCTTAATACTGTTTAGCGAAAATCACTTTTATTTTAGGGGTCATACAAGACACATAAACACCGTGTGGGCAAAGTGTAGCGCTTTCTAATGTTAATCCTAACACGATGCTTTCACGAGTTAAGCAAATGGAGCCGACTGAGCCTGTAATAAGGGTCTACACATGCAGAAGAAGACTGTAGTGTGGGATCATTAGTGGTCTGCCAGATATCAGACAGGATACTGGCCTATTTGGAACGCTTCATAAAAAGTACACATCACTGGTGTCTGCAGAGAAATGTCGGTGTCGTTGGTTTGGTGTGGTGAAACTGATGCCTGATACAGACAGTACTGTAGTGTCGTGTGAAATATCGCGTTAAGCTTGTCTGACGAAAGATCCGCTGCATGCCCCAGTTTCTGTATCGAATATTGTGCTGTTACACTTAAGGCTAAAGTATTAGTGAGGAAATTTAATTCATGAGATTTCTTGAACCAAGTGTAACAGAAAGAGATAGGATAAAGTAACTAGGCCATGTCTTTCGGTTGGATGTCGTATGATCAATTAAATAAATGAGAGGAAGAATGGAAATGTAATTGATGATGAAATAATTACCTTAGGTTGCATTTAATGCGTGTATACTATCTGCCTTTCTTAATTAAAAACGGTGGGACACGATATGGTCTGTAGAGACGAGGGGTGAATATACTTTACAGTCACAAATAAAAGATCTGTATACTAAGAGACAGAGAGTAACTCGAAGATTCTGGACACAGCATAGTGTGTAGCTGTATAATTGTACTGTTGACCGAATGTTATTATAGCCATAAAATCAAGAAATACGAAAAAGCCGTCGGTCAGGACGTGTAGTACATATAGTGAAAGAATAGATGCTTAACACAGTCTCATCAGGTGGCTGTGATTTGAAGAGACAGGAAAGGATGTGGTGACAGGCCCGTATGAAGATAAAATAAATATGTAAGCCTAATTTGTTTCTAATTAAATTCTTGTGTAAAGATAGAAAAGTTCACGTGCAACAGGGAAAATGGCAGTTTCTGTTCTGACTGTGATGAATGTTTATCTTCTACTACATGGACTTCTTTCTTCAGCAAAATAGCTGATAAATATTTAATAGTGACCCTGTACTTTTGATGTACTTTAATTAATGAAAGTTAAGGTACTTGCTCATGTTTTTCTTAAGCATTTTTTGAATTATGTACACGGGAAAGGGGCAAGGGGCCATATCTGACTGATGAAATTTGATATGAATGTTATGCCACTGGGGTCATCCCGAGCTCATGTTTTTTAATTTCTTGTAATCGGTAATAGTATAGCGGATGTAACAACTTGTCAGGGGTGAGAGATACTAGCTCCACCTTTGAAACTTGAGTATTCACAGTAACCAGCAGCAGGCTTATTCATAATCATGAGGAAGACAGTAATCTAACTACAGTACACAGAGTAATCAAAGTTGTATTTAGTATTGTTAGAATCAACCTGTTAGGAACACCCAGGGGTGTTAAAAAGGCGAAGAAACGAAGAACGCATGTAGAAACTGTGTACAGTTCGGAATGTATTGAAATTTTACAATAGTAATAAAGCGAAAGAAGACACGTCACAATATGCCCAGAAAGCCGAACACTTCTGGCGCTTTCGCCTTGTTATTGTCACTAGTTTTCTTAAACTCGCGAATAATTTCAACAAAAAAAAACGATGAAAATACGAGTACGTCAAATGTTCCTTTCCACGTTTTACACAAAGCACACTCTATAATTTCTCAGTATCTTATCAAAAGATTTGCAGTCCGTCACCGTCTGTGTGTCCTAATGTCGAGATGTGGTAGACTCGGAGATTTACAACCGATCGTGCTTCACTGTCATGTTTAAATTTGTAACCCTTTCTTCGTTCTCAGTTCGTACACTACATAAAATAGTGTCTGTCTCAGTTAAAGGAGCAATAACGTTACGGTATTATAAACGTACCTATGTTTTCATGTTCAGTGCTGTTGTTTTTGTCCCATTTTAACCGAAATCGGAATGTTGCGGGAAATTTTAGTAAAAATTACAAGTATGTAATTTCATCCAGATCATTCTGGTGGGAATCGCGCCGTTTCGTGCGGACAAACGCAAGGACGGATGGACAGACGTGACGACCCTAAGTAGTCGCTTTCCCCAACTACTTTGCGAACGCACCTGAAAACCGTCAGAATACAAGTTATTGTAGTGTATATTTTCCTGCCTGGACAGCCCGTAGCGGGCCACGGCCTCCTTGCTCGCGAGGCTTCACGGTCACACTCAGTTAGAACGCAGAACTCTCGGCAGTACTCCTAGTACTGGTAGTCCCAGTTTTAATGTTCAACACCCCTGTTGGCGTATGCTTTCAATTTTTCACATAAAAATCCGTCAACAGCCAAGACTATTTATCTCTCTTTATTTTGGAGATTGAACTGGAAATGTGAGAAGATTTTGGCCTTTTAGATTTTGAGTAGCTAGGTGTCAGGTTGTATTTTAAACATTCTTGATTAAAAAAAATATTTGCGTTGTAGTTGTAGAATTTCTTTTACAGGTTTTTGAAGCGGTGGATATATGTTTGACTAGCATTTACAACTTTAATGTTCAACATCCCCGTTGGCGTATGCTTTCAATTTTTCACATAAAAATCCGTCAACAGCCAACACTATTTATCTCTCTTTATTTTGGAGATTGAACAATCTCCAAAATAAAGAGAGATAAATAGTGTTGGCTGTTGACGGATGCTGGAGATTGAAAAATCTCCAAAATAAAGAGAGATAAATAGTGTTGGCTGTTGACAGATTTTTATGTGAAAAATTGGTAGTCTCAGTGTTGGCAACAAATAAATGGGTTTTCCACCATTTGCTTCTCTAGCAATGGTTTGTGCATCCCTGTTTCAGACGCGTATCAGTCTCAGCGATTTGGATGAAGCAATGACTTGTGAGAAACGTAGACTGCGGGAGCAGCACGATTATTTCTATTATACATGTATAGATCACTTTACGGGAAACTGCATAATTCAGAGTCCCCCTTTAGAAGAACAACAAGATGTTAAATGCGATAAACGAGTTTAAAATTATGCTATTGTGTGCAAATAGATATCAGTGTAGCTGTGTTCCTTTTTACATGATTGGGTATATTATTTCTAAACACTGTTGGCCAGTTTACATTACCAGTGTTTGTATGGCCAGTGTACATTACCAGTGTTTGTATGGCCAGTGTACATTACCAGTGTTTGTATGGCCAGTGTACATTACCAGTGTTTGTATGGCCAGTTTACATTACCAGTGTTTGTAGCGCGTGGTAGGTACTTGAAATTTCGATATCTGAAATTTGTGGACTGTCATAACCAGGTTTGTGGCAGACACATTTTGGATTTCGAAGATGAACCCAATGTTACAGCAGGCTCTGTTTATTTCTTCTATTGTAGAATCTGAAAGCTAATCTTTGCCGTTATCAAAGTCGCTTAGCAGACTCTGTGTGCTGTGAAGCTGAAATCAGTTTGTCTTCACAACTTCTATTTATAAATTCAGTTTTAGAATAATTCCGTGGACAAAGCGACACCGAGAGAGGTTGTTGCGCTAAGAATTACATTGATTCGTCCCTGTCATTATCGTTCCACCAATGCTCCATACATATATTCTATTCATACAACATCTACAAATATATAAGACGGAATTTAGTAATTGAAAAGGTCACTTTCCAACTCAGATTATTTCATCAAGGACACCTTTGTCTCACAATTTGTTCCTTTCTGTAAGGCTATCAACAAGAATTTGGTAATAGTCCCCCCCCCCCCCCCCGTTGTATATATTACCCACTTTATCCTTTACGCCAATGCAAGCGAAAGTCGTATCATTACCTTGAAATGGTTAGTGACCTCACCCAAATTTTTCAAAATTCGTACTGCGGAACTATAAATTTTTAATAGCTCTTGAATAGATTGACTTTAATTTCATGAAACTTTTTAATACTAATTATAAACATGAGGGCAGTGAGAATGTGAGGTTACGTAAGAGAAGTGTAACTCCTTTAGAACCTGCAGGCTTGCTCGTGGAAATTGTAGACACATTGGATTGCTAAAAAGTTCATTCAGTTGCTATAGACGGTCCCGTCATATGATGAGGTACCGTAATGTTCACGTGCTACCGCACGGCGTCTTATGCGTTCGCGTGCGAGATGTTGCCTCTGTATTTTGGCAGACGACTTGCAATGGATCACGACCTTACTATGGGAGGGACGGGGGGGGGGGGGGCGCGTTGTTGGCATTATTTTCTCCCTAAATTGGCAAAGCATCTGCAATCTATCATGATTTCTTTTTACTCCAAAACTTAGCTGCTGTAACCATGGAAAACCGAGTGTGACGTCACTCACATACGACGCAGTACCGTTACCATGGTAAAGCCGTTGTGACTCGCTCAGTCACAAACGTAACGCACTGTACATGTTATATTGCAATACAGTCGAAGAAGTGGCAGGACAGTATGCGCCACAAACTCTTCCCGGAACTTATTATTTACATTTAGATAAGTAACCGTGAATAGCTCTTGCTTTAATGTGAAACTGTAAATTACCTTTCTTTTGTAAATAATCTGCCAGCAAGTAGTAAATGACGTATACAGACGACTTGAAGCGTGGAATACAATTGCGTCTGTGCAGAAATGGACTGGGCTTATCTCGGGATCAGCCTTATGCAGAGCGCATAGGGCTCAATTTAATTATCTGTACACAATGGAAATTACGTAATAGATAATTGCGACGGTCGTGGGAGAGTTTTCTTTTTAATTATTGGTTAAGTAGGAAAAGGAAGGGCTTTGTGTGTGTGTGTGTGTGTGTGTGTGTGTGTGTGTGTATGTGTGTGTGTGTGTATGTGTGTGTGTGTAT